>JAZAQC010000005.1:1200000-1522500 GCA_036289425.1 Rhopalosiphum nymphaeae | reverse complement strand
AGATTTGTATAACAGACATAATACTATTATCTTTTACTTTTAAATAATAGACCAACGTACGAACGGAATTAAATAAACAGACTTAATACGTAAATGTATTCTTATAGGATGTATTCTAATAAAATATGATTATACATTATTTCGAAAAACTGTGAGATTGTACGTCAATTAAAACGAATAATTTATAAATAAACCTATTTTCATTTTTTTTTTTATATTAATTATTAATCATAAAAATTATAATTTAAATTATCTTATCCACTACCTACATCTTATATAATACTATATTGTAATAACTGATAATCGTTACAATTTTTAGGCCAGTTAGATAAGTTTAAGTGTTATGAGAACAAACAAATAACACGTAAGACAGACTTTTGACCTCGGATGGTATATACTCGTAATATAAAATCACCTGGATAATATATTTTCAAATATTTTAATATACCTATATACATATTATATATATTCACCATACATTAACGGTACGGCAAGCGATAGGCTGTACTATTAAGTATAATATACATATACTATATCATAACATATTGTGTTGTATACGCACGACTACGACGTAACATATATACACATTATACGGTCGTAGAACGTGTGCGAGCGAGGCCACTGCACGAAATTACCATGAAACATCAATAACGTGAACTGCGATTACTGCCGTACAATAATAATACATTTGTATACTTCCATAATTTAAACACGCCGTGTTTTGAGGAAAAAACTAAAACTGCGACTACCTAACTACCGAACAACGGTTATAATACTCTCCTGAAATGTTATTGCTAACCATCGCAATTCGAAGTACTCAGAATAATATGTCACGAAAAAAAAAACATTAAATTAAAAAAAGTTAAAATTTAAAAAAATATATAACAATAAAAAATAAAAAATATTTTTTTTTCAAGTAACGATTTAAAAATTATATAAAAAACAATGTAAAAAACGTTAAGTTTTTTTAAATAATAGGTGTTTTACAATAAATAAACCACCTAACATATTATTATCGTTTAATCACGCGGGTGCAACCACAATTATCAAACGTTACAATGCATGCGTTCTCACAGTAATTTATTATTATAATTATCACCTGCAGAATTCAATACTATATAAGTGTTGTACAACTGTACCGTTTGCCTATAGGGCCGTGATCATTTCCCCTCCGAGACGACGCGCCTGTGCACAGAGACGAACGAACTGATTTTAACGTTTCTAGCTTGAAAAGTTTCGCGAGAGTGTACAGGTAAGGGCCTATAATAAGTATGCGTAATTTCACTGCACCGCGGCATTATATCGTAGGTACCCGCCGAAATCATAACACGTCTAATCGTACTCTCCTGTAGGCATACACACGACCGCCAGCGGCGTTTTCGCTCTCTCGCGACCGACATCGGTAGTGTAAAAAATAGTACCTACCTCCTATAGATTGCTTGCGCGGACTCGCTCGATCGTCGGCTAAACGCGTACACTCGTCGTGTCTACCATCTTTTCCGTCTTTCGCAGGCCATCGTACGCGATTCGCGGGTGTATAATGTATTATGGGTAACTGCACGATTATTATATTGCTGTCGTAGGAGATTGCGTTTGAATACAATTTCGGCGGCGGAGTGCACGGCGAGAGCTCATTCGATATCAGCGGAGGTCTGACCGTGTGGTATTATCAGTAAACCGCGACTGTCCTCCGCCCGCGCCGACATACCGCCGCCGACGCCGCCGTTCCAGCCCTTCCAGTCGTCCGAACGCGCGAGTGCATATTATTATATTTTTTAATATTATTATTATGAGTAGTAGTAGTACTCGTAGTAATAGTAGTATTAGTAGTAGTGTATACAGCGCGCGCGCACAGCCGACGTCGAGGCCACCGCAGTGCGGCCGCGGCCCCGCGCCATAATTATCGCGCGCTACCTACGCGCGACTCCGACGTCTTCGAAACGACGTTGTGTTTTTATTATTAGGCGCGTTATTGCTCTCGCCGGATGGTACGACTACATTACGCGTCGGCTCCGATACATTTTTTTGTGGAAAGGGTTCGAACGTTTTTCGAAAAAATCGCCGGTAACTCGCGTCATTCATACTATTATAATACGTCAACGCGTCAGCCGCTACTCGTCGTCGTCGTCGTCGTCGTCGCCGGCGTGTTCCCCACTCGATCGGAGCACCGGCGATTGGGTATGAGCACGTTAGTCGTTGCAGTACACACCTATGACCATTATTCCCGTACTACAACTTACTATAACGCCCGTCCGTTATCGCAGTAAAGTGCGGTAGTCGGTTGCCCGCGCGCCCGTCGCCCACACCGGCTGTTGCCTCTGAATTACGTGCGTGTTGTACGCTATTTGGGTCACGTCACACTTATCACAGAGGTACGGGTCGTCGACCAGTCGTCTGATAATTAAGTATTTGTAATTTATAGGTAATAATGATAATAACGCACACGTTTCGGCCACGAGCTCGATGTGCCCACCCCATAATATATCATACACTGTAGCTATTGGCCAGTCGATCACGGTTTTATCAATAATATAATAATGATTTACAATATGATATAATACAACATTGTAGCTGATAGTCGTGACGTATCGTCATCATCTATAGGCGGCGCGCAGGCCGTATTATAACGTATATACTATTATTTATACGATCGGGTGCGTAAATTGTAAAACCGTTCAGATGTCGGTACGTTTACTTAATACCATCACATCGCATTAGGAGATATTCACCGCTCTGACGACGTCTATGATGATTTTCGATAGAATTTTTTCTGTTATCAACCGGCTTCCCCGTAGGTAACCACCACGTGTGTTCGACGAGACATCGTCGTTTCCCGAAAATAGATTATAGTTCACGTACATTATTATAACAATATACAGTCTTACTCACAGCGTATAATCTATTTACAATTTATACCTGTAATGTAAGAATCGCTTAGTTTTTGAGACTGGAGATATATTATCTTGTACGTGCGTGTAGATAATGACAAACATAAAAAATATGCCTTGCCATTTTGACCAGCCGTGAAGTAATTAAATAAAAAAAATTTGTAAAATATAAACCTATAAGTTACGTCGTAAATAATTGAAACTTTTATTTTTAATGGTTTCAACGACAATTTTTCCTTAATTAATGCCCCGACTTCACCTGTCATTTATTATAGTGTTCTTAAATATATTGTTGATTGCCTGCCATACTACCCCCATAATACTGATTTAATTAAAAATGTTTTTCCTGAAAAATCCATCAATATCTCAATTTCTGTACATTATATAATATAATATTAATATGTATCATCAAAATCATTCGTTGATAATTATAAACATGTGTCTTAAGTTTCGTATTATTATATACACCTTTTAGATTTTTCTGTACAACTGACCAACAAATTTGAAATGATTTAGTAAAAAAGTAAGTATACTGCTTAACTAATAGATTTTACTACCTAATTGTTTTCTTATTTTTCAGAAGTAAATACTTCCAATGACTAAACATATATTTGCACTGCACATATATTGCAATACGGGTAATAATAATAATATTCTATATCGTAATTATCGGCCTGCAGAACTTTACCGGCAGCCGCAGTACCGTCAATATTTATTACATAATTTAGAACTCCGAAAAATATTTTCATATTTATAATTAAATTTGTAATAACATAATAACAAATTGTATGCAATAAAAAACGATATTAATCATCGGAATATTAATGACCTATATTTTTGTGTTTTCCCAAAATCTATATAAAATGTAAATTGTAGTTAGAATTTTTGTTCGTAGATCACACAGCTGTGCACCAATTTTATCTTATTTTATTTTTATTCAAACAATATTTTTACTGTCATTTTGACGAATTTACGATTATCTCAATAACGGTCAAAAAAATATGTTCCTCGTCAATCCCTGTACATTTTCATTACACCGCACTACCGGATTTGGCGTGATGTATATTATGGTTGATAACGCTTGGTGAAATAATTGTTTTACCTCGAATAATAATATTGACACATTTTGATATTCAAAAACTGTAACAATTTATAGGCGAGCAACTAAAGCACATAGTTGGACCACGTGTAACTTACATACCATATTAGTATATCACTTTATCTAAATAATATAATATAACGAACGTGACGTTCAATCTTTCTCGATAAATAGCGCAAAAGCATGTACAGAATTTCATAGAGTAAAATTTTAAACATTAAAATTAAATAAATAATCAGTCACCAAATAGTGACTTATTAAAAATGTGAATAAAAATTAAAAACAATAATATATAATAACACTTTATCATTTAAATAAATTATAAAATAGTTATTATATATGTAATAACAACCATGTATAATGTGTCTCATTTGACTCTTTTCTAACCGTGTATTAATGATTTAAAATCGTACCCGGTTTTTGATAAATAAAATATAAGAAATTTAAAAGTAAGAAATCTTATATAAGGTTAATAAAATAAAAAACCTAAGAATTTATTTATTTTTTTAATAAAACATAGATCATAACATTTTTTGGGGATATAATGTATGGTGTAGCTAATGTCCAAATCTATATTAGCTATTCAAATATTCAGTGAATATAAATTTCCCGATTGCAAAATCACAAATCACAATGGCATATTTGGATAATATATTGGTACAAAATACAAATGTTATGTACTTATATTAAACCAGATATTTTAGTAGGTAAGTTGATATAGATTGAAAAAAAAATAATTACAATAATAAATCAATACAAGCGACACGGCATTAACCTCGTTTATTTTTTAACTACGAAAACCACTAAGGTTAGCATTAAATAAATCGTTTTTTGGAAATAAATAAGTTATATTAATAATTCCACCATTCTAGTAATTCTATAATATAGAATTGATTGCAAACCAACCAAAATATATCCACATTATCGATTTTCATTAGCCAAATTAAAATTTAAGGTTTCTAAAAACTTAATAATCGGATTACGAAAATAATTAGAATGTATAAGATTTATAACACCGTTAATGGTATACTCACAAACTATAGACAAACGTCATTAAAATACAATACATAAAGTAGCAGTTTTTGCTTCAAATAAATACATTATATAATGGTATACCTACTATATAGAGTATAGACGAAACATTATAGCTCAACAAAAACAATACATGGTACTTACAAGAGACCATTCTTAATGAAACCAAATAAAATCTGATACTTTATAACTCAATGTCTTTCTAGATAAAGGTCGGCGGCGTTTTCACACATATAATATGGATTATACGACATGCCGCCGCTACCGTATGTTCACCGTGAATGAGCCATGAACAGTTGTTATGACATCCGTTGGGAACAAGTTAAATCTAAAATATTATAGCCTATGGAAGCCGTCGATCGTAGTGAGTGAAATAAAATATATACCGATATATAATATAATAAACACGAAAAGTAGGTACTATGTTCCGAAACGTATCAAATTACCGGATGTACCAGTTCTTAGATACTCAAAAATGCCATTTAATATAAAACCTATGGAATTTGACTCCTAGAGGAGCACGGGTTAGAAAAAAAAATTATAACAATAACATTATGTGTATTACGTGGTACCCCACTAATCGATTCATTCTTCATTCTTCAATCGTTGCATTCGATATTTTAAATTATTAATCAAACACGCGTCAATTGAATTTCGGATACTGGCTATTGTCGTTTTGTAATCGACGTCCAGTATAGACTAGGGTCAGTTTATTATGATATTATACGTCTTAAATAAAACACGAAATTAATTGTTCCAATTAGAATAAGTTTAACGTGGACGCGCATAAAGGTTGCTATGAATTCGTTTAAAAACATAATACAACGAAAAGTAAAAACGACACAATTTTTTTACGAGTCAATAAAAACATTGGCAGTTTTAGTAGTTAACAATAATTAAAAAGCATTTTTAACATATAAAAAAACATCACGAAATATATGAACGTTTAATTCATTTCGGCCATTACGTCGTCACGTAGATTGTTGCCATCATACAAATTAAAACATCAAATTATGTCGAGCCACTTATGCTAAAAAGTAAGTCCTGCAGAAAATTTGAGGTCAAATAAAAAAAAACTCCAATTAAAAATGATCGCACTCTCGTGAGATAAAATATTGTAATAATGTAAACATTATAATATAAATGTAATATTATTATTATTAATTAAAATATTTCCAACGCGTTCACGTCCGATTCACGCGACACCGCGCGTGATGTGCAAACACAAGACAACGTACCCAAAAGTATATTAAGTTGCCTATCAAATAAAAACGTGGCGCTCGCAGAAAACGTTCGGTCGAAAAATCGATCGATAGCTCGGCAGTGTTACCAATCGGATTTTTTGAAGCAATCGATGGACTTGCCGGGTGACGATAGACTTACGAATCAGTAATAATTATAATAATAATTTATCGCGTCTATAGGGAAGGGGAGGAAATCGCTAAAGCGTATTTTATCGCGGAAAAAAAATAATACAAACCCTATAACGTCACACCTATTTCGTGTATGCCACCGGATTATTCAATTACGTTTTCGGTGTACACAAAACGAGTGATTAGTTTTTTCGGCCGAGGGGCTGCCACCTACCCCCTCTCGAGTCCATCCTCGGCGGACGTTCGTCAGTGTAATGAAGTTTCGCGTGCGCTAGCGTAATTACCGCGAGCAAAAACGTGTGTTCGGGGCAATTATTACAAATAAGAGGGTGAAACCGGCGATCGGGATGAATATGTGTATACGATTCTCGCACCTCGCTCTCCGCCAACCACCCCCACAGTCCTAATCAACCTATACAGGGGTGGCCGGGATATTATGAAATAATAAATAACGCACGCGAAAGCCGCGCGCCGCAAACGTCGTCTGCCGCAGACTGTGTAATGTGCAATCGCCGACCGATCGATTCGCCGCGACACGATATGAGTTTTCGTCGGCCGACCGCGACCGACCCTCCGATAGTTTCACGACATCAAAGAATAAATTAAACATTGTCGGTAGAAGCTATTGGTACCATGGTAACCACGCAATACAGCATCCGTCGTGTGTTGTCGTGTGCAGTGCTTTGTGTCCACCGGTCACCCGTAATAATATATAATGCGTTCCGTGTTCATGTATTAACGGTACATCATAAATGTATACACACGCAATATTATTGGTGCAAACACAATGTATACTGTATATATACGCCATAAACGAATAGCTAGGGGAACTTTTAAAGGCGCGACAGCGGTTGACAACCGCAAAAGACATAATAATGTACCTGCAGTATACCTCACCGCAACGGGTCGCTGCGAGCTTTTCATCAAAACCGCCAGCGGTGACGACAACGACACCGCAACCACCCCTTTTTCGAAAGAGTCATAAACTGTCCTACCCCACGGAAGCGACGATCCGTGAGGGGCGGGTTTTTCTGTCTCCATTGAAAACACCGGCGGGGATAACGCGGTGGAGGATGCATATAGTAGCGGTGCAGGCGTATAATAGTTGATGGTGGTGCGAGCCGAAGCAGAGGCGACAACCACGACGACAACGACAAAGTGTCCTTTTAACCCCCTCACACGCAGTCAGTGACGGCGGAGAAGGATTTTGCCTAATAACCTCGTTTATGTTATGTATACGTAGACGAGTGATGGCCCCCACCGAAAATCCCGCGGGCCTTTGTACACACACCAGCCCGTCCGTCGGCGGAGAGACCTTAACCCTGAATGCCCCCGACCTAGATATAACATATAAATCGCGAGTTCGTTTACCCGTTTAACGTCGAAACTGCTTTGACGAAATAGTGCTGCAGCTGCACGCACGACCTATAATAAGTTGCAAAAAAAATCAGCCCCTAAATTTTTATTTTATTCACTCGTTTAATTGATTTCTAAAGGACATTATCGCTCACAATATATTAAGAAATATTATTGTATACATTTATTAAAATACTCTCTAATCGTATTCAGATTCATAAATTCGTACAAAATAATACATTTTATTGCATTTCTCAAAATGTAGAGCTATAAAAATCAAGATTGAACGACATTTATATAATTTAAATAATATGCATTGTATATTTTGTGGTGTGTGCACTGTACAGCGACATTTCAATAGCCCCACGTATTCCATTTTAGCCACTTTGGACACATGAATTCCATACGGGTATTGAAACCTAAATTCTTTTATCTGCTGCATGACGAAATCTCACGCAAAACCCAGCTGAACAGTATAATAATAATGTGTACAGGATGGACCACCTTGTTTTTCCATCATGATCGTATCAGTTACAAGTTATATATTATATGAGAAAATACGCGTATACACTAAACGATTAGGTCAACGGTGTTAATTAAACAATAACTATTTCATACGGAATTAACCATTACGTATTCATGTGTATTATGCACAGGCCACTCGAAAATCGATCGAAAAAGCTATACATGTTACCAATAAGAGTTGTGTTGAAGCCGATTCCTGGCAACGATAACTACTATAATAATACTTTATTATACCTTTACAAACCGACAATATTACATTGTAATTTCATTATTTTTTCGATTTTCCTGAACTATATTACGTACCGTCCCTGTCGTAGTTACTGTTTGGTGCACTAGATGCCAGTATGCCACTATATATACCATGACCGAAAACAAAAAGTATTACTCGATTTTTAATTATTATTTCACATTAAAAAAAAAAAAAACAGAACTGATTTCACCTTATTTAACTCAAACCATGAACGAAAAATTAGTGTTCGAAGTAAATGATAGGAAAGTAAAAATTCACTATTAAAAAACCCAAAGCGCCATAAATAATAAATATAAAATAAAAACAAAATAAAATAAACATACCGCTCGACTTCCTTTTCCACGCCCTCTTCGATTTTCCCCTCGAGGATAGGATTCGTTGGTCAGGTATAGGAGGTGCTGAAACAATATAGTTTATAAATTTAAATACACGAAAACAAAAAATAATCGTAAAAATAAAACATAAATGATAGTAATGTGCGAAAACAATATAGTTTGAAGCAATCATTCATTATATCAGTAGGTATTAATATTCAATACATTTGCTCGTAATTTTTAAATAATAATAATAAATAATACGTTTGATATAAATTTATCGCTAATCTGATACTATCTCAGATGCGAATAGAAATATTATTTTATTCGATCAATTTGTAATTATTCATGTAATACCAGACATTATAATAATTAATAACATGTCTCGATAAATCGATAAAATCTACCTATATATCACGAATTATTAGGTACATATTATTAAAACGGTGGAAATCATTTACAATAAATAAATCATTATCCGCAGAGCTGTTTTACATCGTTGCACTTAATTCTAGTTATTAAAATTATTTCGTGTTCACTATACAGAGAAATTGGGAAAATTATTTTTATTAAATTATGCATCAATTGTCCACAACAATTAAAATTAATTTGACGTCTAATTGACGTAAATTGTAATAACTCGTTTATTATATCATTATTAATAGAAAACAAAAACCCCTTTTCAGGTTTAATGAAAACTCTTGTATTAGGTGTATTGTATCACGATACCATCGTGCGTTATATTATATCCTCGGACTATCGTTATTACCATAGATGGATTCCCGAGGCGACCACCACGGTGTATAACAATACTATGTGTTTAGCCACAGTCGTCGTTGTACGATATTAGTGTTATTACAACAGTATAGTATCATATACGCGATAGCTGAAAACATCAAAACGTATGTTCATCTATATATTGTATATTATGTGTAATGCTTATGTTTATTGAATAAAAAATAAACACGTTATATAATATTATTATTGTGCAGCTTTTGTACGTTAAGTCAACATGGCGCGCGTAACTATATATGCCCATGGCGACAAACAAAAATCCTAAACGCGTGCACACGTGATATATATATATATATATATATATATTCACCGTTCACGATATCAAGTGTAATACATGTACCCGTTTATCATAGTGTATTCGAAAAAAAAAGGTAAGTGTTCCGGTTAATCCCGCGCGTATAGTGTACATACCCTGCAGTCGGGCGCATACAGCGTCGTCGGGGTGAGCGAAAGTGCAACTCTCGCGCACACGCATACCGCAAGACCGTGTACAATCTAATTTTGGACCGTTTTTCACGTGCCCTGTACAAATGCAGCAGACGGAGTCTATACACCATGTTATATTGCGTTACGGTAAGGTCATCGCGCGTCTACCGTCGTCGCCGTCGCATATGTCAGTCTAGATCGCATATATATATATATAGGTATACTATATATATGTTATATACATAATATTATATTATACATGTTTTATATATATTTATTATACGCGCACACGTATATAGGTATACGCACGGGTTTACGCACACGGTGTGTAATATATGCGTATGTGTGTGCGTATGTTATAATATATGTGCAGTGTATATATTGACATCTGGCACCCATCTGCCGCGCGATAATATAATTATTATACTATATACATTCACGGCCGTCGCGCGTACATTAATAATATATGACTTGACTGAACGGGCCGACTTATCCTGGCTAAAGTAGAAGTAAATAGTAATAATACAGTACAGTGTAGTAGAAGTGATATTAATACTGTGGTAGTAGTAATGTTAGTAGTAGCAGCAGCACCAGTCGTAGTAGTATGAGTGGTGAAGGACGCGAATGTAGAAGGAAAATAATGGTTTGTTATTCGCACACGAATTGCACTATTGCAGTCGATTTCTTTCGAATAAACCCCCTTCTGTATACATATATACGTACTCGAAGCGCGACCTAAGTAATAAAACATATACATGACGTCGTCTCACCGTCTGCGACACCGTCTGTGTTCTACAATATAGCCTAAACGTGCGTAATGTCTATGCATATATATTGTTACAACCCCATTAAAAACTAAACCGTTTCATTCAAATCGGAGACCTTCATCAGCAGGTTATATTAATGCGTATTCGTAAGCATTTAACCCCATCATATCGAATCGCGATCCGATTTATTCGACATCAAAGTTTCTTTGAAGAGCAATAGCAGCAGTTAGTATTTACTATTTCCTAGACTTACTATACGTATTATGTTATTACGTATACCTACATTTTAATATACTACAGTTATTTTATGAACACCGTAACTAAGTATATTTATCGGCGCACACCTATAAATCGCATTACAAAAATATACAATTATCAATCACTATAATTATTTATTACCATTCGACTATATAAGTCGACGACAAATTTAAAAATGTATATCAATTTACTTTATAATATAATATACCCAATATTGATCTCCTAAACGATTGCATTATATACCTATATATACGCTTCTATTCACTACAACGATTGCGGCGTTGTTTCCAAGTACGTATATTATTATTTTATATTTTATTTACGTATATATAGTATAGTCACCGTGACTCATCCTACCCCCGCGCCGAGAACACGGTGCGTAGACCAGCGCAATCGGTAATAACGCCGTAGGAAGAACTCGCGGGGTGCGGGGAGGGACGCGTGCGCATAACGCATACACCCGACGACTAAAATGCTTATATATATATGTGTGTGTGTGTGTGTGTGTGTGTGTGTATGTGTGCGTTGAACGTCAACCCTTAGCCGTGCGCTTGTGTACGAAAAATATATAATATATATCGAATCTGGTGCCGCCGAAATGGTTTACGGCGAAAATGTTGTGCATGGAAACTTTACGCGCGCGGGGAGGCGGTCTATTCGCACGGTTGGCCGCGGCTCGAGAAATCCGTTTTCGTCGTCGCGCGTCATCGAAAACACCATCGCGAGCACAAATAGTGTGTGCATTCATAACAATTTTATATTACTATTACGAGTTAGCATAATATAATAGATGAAAATCGTATTTTTGCGACGTAAATAACTATCATCAGGATAAATTAGCGCATATACTATAATATATGTTTTATTGTTCTGGTGCCAACTCACAGCAGCGAAGGTCTCACAAACGATAAAAAAAAAAAAAAATTATAAAATACGATCTCGGGAATCCGCGAGACATTACGCTATGTTCTTTCGTTAAAGATATTAAATTATTATTATTATTATTATTGACGTCGCGCGTATACATTATAATATGCCTACATTTAGATCAACGTATTATAGTATATATATAATAATTGACAATAATATAATATGGGACGAAAAAAAAAAATACTTTTTAAACGAATTAAGCGGGTCCGTAAATTAGAGCTCAATTATTGCAAAGCACATGCTGCCATACGTTATTACGTAGTGTATTATATGTTTTGCTGCGCGCGCTATACGTAATATTATATTTTATTTAACGATTGCATCGTACGGCGCGTGGTGAAAACAACTACGTCAGACACGCAAAATAACAAAAAAAAACGAGAACACCAATATACTGCAGAGACCGAATGTCGATGATTATTACAGGACTCGTTTATATTACGACGTTTCCGAAAAAGCGCATCATATCTCCGTTCCGCGGAAAATGCGGGAATGCGCGCGTGGTCGTCGGCAAAAATCCGTTCAAATTCCGCGGCTCGGACTATAAAATCTTTAATTTACTAAAAAATATCGTTGCGGTGACGTACAGGCACAGAAAAAACGGTAACGTGATAACCATGGTATACGGTTCGTCATTCCATTTGCGGGACTCGGTCGGTCGGTGGCGGACAGCGCGTAAATACACTGATTAATGTTTAATGATTTAATTTGATTTTTGAAGACGTATTAAATGTACGTCATGATGGCCGGCCGATATAGAACAATAATTTCGCTTGAAAATGAAAAATGATTAGCTCAAAAATCGTTTTCGAACCTCACGAAGTCAGAAAACATCACAGCAGATCGCCGATATATATGTATATATTATGTACAAGCGCTTTGTAAATACGCGCGGCCGGAGGGTCGTCTGTCCGTTGATATTATCGCGTGGAGACGGCGGTAAAAAAAAAAAAAAAATTGATCGCGCGGCGGAGGCGTCGTCGTCGATGTGATGCGCGAGAGAACGCATCGGCGGAGTGTCGCGAAGGGGACGCGCGAGAAGCGACGGCGGCGGCGATGAATCACACGCACGCGGCTTCGGCCGGCCGGCGGTTGGCGGGTGGTCGGCCGACGGGAGGGCGGGGGGTCGGCCGACACGCATAAAATCAATACTTTATTCACACGCACAAGCGGGGACTACGCGCGCCGCACCCACGTGGTGTCCGCCCAGCGACGACGGCGACCGCGGCGGCGATACCACGTGCGATCCGCACGGCCGCGCCGGCGTTCGAGCGCGGCTGTCCGAGTGAACTTGAAAACGCAACGGCGGCGGCCGTGTTGTGGACGAGCGGTCGGATGCGCCAGTGCGAGCGCGCGCGCGATACGCACGTCGCGGGCCGCCGCCGTGAGCGGAAACGGGAAAAAGTGTATACATACAAACACCCGTCGCCGAGTTCTTTACCCTTTAACCTTAGTGTGCGATTGTTTACTACGACAGTACGAGCGCGTAAACGTCGCTCTTTGACGATCGCGATCCCGCGTATGGTTCAAGTGCATCGTAATTTTCTATTTCCCGCACAAGAATAAGAACCTTTGATGTTTTTCGCGCGGACCGCGATCGTTTCGATATAATATTATTATTTTATTACAATATATACCTATGTAATATTGTTATATTTATTAATATCGTGATGACAATATTACGTAGGTAGACGATTATAATAATATTATGTTAGGCGAATAGAAATGGGTGTTAAACAGATCCCCCCCCCCCCGTGTAAATGATTTGAAACGAATAAAAAATTGTAATGGTATTATTTCGAACGTCACCGCCGCGATGTTTTTAAAAACGGCGTAATCATTGTTCCAAAAGAAAAATCGTGGTTTTAGTAAAATATTGATTAGTATAGTAACCGACGATGTGTTACGGTCTATATGTATAGGTATAGATAATACGTGCTGTTGTGTAGCCCTATTATGTATTTATTTACTTTTTACTTGAATATTTTTATAGGCTTTCATAACGTGTGAATAAGTCTAAAATCAGTAATATAATGTTTATTAAAATGTCCAATTTTATAGTTTTACAACAGTAAATTTCATAAAAATAACATACTACACTACATTTAACTATATAGGGTTAAATTAAAATGTCTAAAAATGTTAAAAATGAAAAAAAAATGTTTTTCTATATTAGAATCGTGTACTTAATACATATAATTGAGATATAAAATTCCGTATTAAAAAAATATACTGAATTCAAGCTTTAAGCCTTAATTATTATATATTATCATAATATTTATAACCAATAATGAACATAACAAGTAATTTATTATAATTTCTTATAACCGTACTTAAAAGGTTTTTAAAACGATTTGATCGCGTTTGTTAAATTTGTATACGAACGGTGAAGTATTTAAAGTAAAAGAAATAAATCATACGAGCTGGTTGGTGCCAATGTAGCGAACGAAATAAATATTATATTATGTGTATTATATAGAGTGATTGAATATTTTTCCATAAAAGTTTAATAATATGCTGAGATTACATTTTCACTTTATGACCAGAAATACGCGCTACATCGTAGTATTTGTATGGAACATTTAACATTTACGTAGTGTTTAGCCACGAATGCTCATCGGAGGGGAAAAAATCAATTTAGGTACACCCTTAAACTTAAATATTCTGCTATAAGTCATGTGTATATACACTATACTCTATAGGTATAATCATACATAAATACGTAATATAAACTTTAAAAGTGTAAAGTGTGTATGGTGTTATTGAAGTTTTCATCATTGGCATCGTATGTATATATATATATATTATTATGTATGTGAGTGCAAGCGAGTTCTCCCTTATTCGCTGTGACTCGTGGGGATGACGTCATATTCTGTACGTCAATTTGTATGCAATCCAGTTAATAATACTATAATAACGTTTTAAAACATCGCAATTGGAAAGTAATCATTAAGTTATATTGTTGTTATTAATCGAACAATAGATATAGAGTAAATGCATATATTATACGCGTTATTAGTACATAATAATATTATAGTATAATGATATGTATATAATATATTTTATAAATATGTATCACAGGTTCGAATCATACACGATGACAAGACATCTGCTCTTTATGTATAGTATATTTTTATTTGTAAAAATCGAATACGCCAAATTTCAGTTAAAAATGGCGGGAAACATTTTCAACGGCATTAAAATTGAATTATTTACGCTGGACCGATGCAAACTGAGTGCAAAAGAAGCAAATAGATATTTTATATGTGTACGAATATACGTATATACGTATGAAACGAGAGCGAGAGAGCTAAAATGTGGAAAAGATAATACGATCGACAGAGATAGAATATTGTGTGTGTGTGTGTGTGTGTGTGTGTGTAAAAGACTGACAGAAAGAGAAAGAGAGAGAGGACGATAGATGAGTGAAAGAGAGAGAACAAAAATGAATTATTGTCAGACGCATCAGCGGCGACACACACGAATATATGCAGCTGTTCATCATCGTTTTTACTGAGGGCCACCTGGCCACCGTTTTCGATGTATCCGCTGCCGTTACAAGTATTATAGGCACCTCTAAGGTCTATATGGTTTTATTATTATTATTATTATATATATATATATTTTTCATCATGTAATTTTATACACACCGTCCTCGCTTAGTTAGCCCAACGGTTTTTTCCGCATTTGTTTTGTTTGCTTGTACTGCAGAGTACATATATATGTGTGAATATAATAGATATATACGTTGCTAACACACCTTTACCATCCGTGCCTATACGCATTATAAAAAATACCGTTATCATCGCGGATTTATCCTCTGAAGATCGTTTCTGGGTGCAACGGCGCGACCGCAATGTCAGTTCGAGTATCGACAAAACCTCGAAATAGTTAGCCGAATTATTACTTTCGCTATTTTTTACGATTGTATAATTTCTGTAAGTTCGAGCGAGAGGTATGCAATTATGAATGTCACACTTTTTTTTTAGGGTGAACTGTACTTACGCCTCTATCTATCGAGGGGGTTAGGTTGAACATTATCAATTGTTTACCCCTTATCGACGGGTCGAGCATAATATTATATACGATTACTGACTTTTGATTTCAAGTGTCAACCCCTACACGCGTTTTCGATTAGGAAATAATACGACGAACGAGAGGGTGATAATTGTACATACATTATTATATTTGCATGTATATAGTGTTCTATTTAAATAGTTTCAAAGATTTATTGCGTATATATAAATCTTATTTGTAAAACTCATTACAAATTTAAATTAAATATTTTAATCGCGTGTCTTTCAATCGAATATATTCATAGCAAATTCTCAAAACTATGAATAATATATAGTTCATAACGGTTTGATTTAGTTAGTGATGTCATTTTATATCATCATACTATTTATACATTTTTAAGTTATGAAATTTCCTTAAAAATGTCATACTACGTAGAAGTATAAAAATACTATTCGTTTGAGAATTTTACAAGCAAATGAAACATCCGGTACGTAACATTACTACATCCTGAGCCTCTGGCGCCATATTTACGCAACTGAATATTTGCCGCATGCCATTGCATTTGCAGCAGATAATTTAAAATGTAAATACTTTTTGACATAGTATTTCGAAACCAAACAATTTTCTACTAAATTTAATCGTGAAATATTTTAGCTGTTGATTTTGAAACCCGTAATATAATATATGTTATAGAACTCGTTATTACAAAAAAAAAAATAATAATAATAATAATAATAATAATAATCGTATGGAGCAAATAATTATTATTCATTACAAAAAAAAGGACAATGATTTTAGACCGTTAAGATCATCTACCTCTGTCAGTAATACACACGACCCTTCTTTTTGTGAAGTCAAAATTAAAAATGCTTGTATAATAATATTCATCTCGATATATTATGTGGGTAAGTGGGTTTCTTTGATCGAAAAAAATAAATAAAAAAAGAAGAAGAGTACAAAAACCAGCGTGTGAGTGTGTCATTAGCATAAAGTGGCGAATTGGTGAGAAAACAACTACCCACGATTTAACTTCTTTCTCACTCGCTCTATTTTACCGTACTACGTTCCTAAAAGGGGTTGAATAATTTTTTTCAAGCATATTCCATTCATCGTATTGTTATAATTTATTTCGGCCTCTAGGCGACATAATGATACGCGTTATATGATAACTGGTTTTCCACACTATGTGTGCGTGTGTGAGTGTGTTTATAATATTGTATTTTTTCCGTACGTTTACATCGTCATCGAACGACTCGAAATGTAGTCCAACTAGTTTATGTATAATATCAATATGCTAATGTTTATACTAACTATACGGAGCGTCCTCACTTCTTATGTGATTGGGAAAATTCACAATCTTCGTTTTTAAACATAGAATAAAAAATCGAAAATAGTATACAAATAATTTTTCTGCGCGGGAGCTTATTTTAACAGCACATTTACTATTTAATAAAAATATTCATATACAGATACTTTTAGATGAGAAGTAAAGCGTGAGACATATGAGATGGAAACCTAATACCGACGGGCGCCGCCTACGCGCAATGAGGTACATCCTTTTTCCTGTTTGTGTCTGTTTTTCGAAACCAAGTGTGCTGCCGTTTTCTGAATTTTGAATACCAAAAAAAGGTTGGTTATTTCAACTTAGGAGTATTTGTTATTCTTATAATCAAATGTTCCCACGTAATACCTATATAATATAATAGGTACACTATGGTTCTAAAGCATATGATTCATAATATTATTTACAAAAATAAAGAATAATATTATATATTGTGATTCTTGAATCCGACAAATAACACGAATAAAGTCAAAGTCATATATTAAATAAAAAATGATAATTCAGAAAATCATGATTTATAAAATGAAATATATTCTATATGTATTTTAATTAAATAAACAAAGATAATTGTATACAGCTATCCCTTATCTGCACCCCATAGCTATAAAATATTTCGAATAATTTTAAAAGTTCGGTTGAAAAGGTCTAACAACTATACGTTTTGCTAAAACTAGTTTTAGTGAGAGAATGACGTCAACATAAAGAATATATAATAGTATGATAGGTGTATAGTATATTATATCAGTATTCAGTATAATAATATATGGAAACGAGTTTCCAGACATATCTATCGGTCGTCGTAGGGATGGGAATTTTAATATCTCGGAATGTGTTTCTCAACAAATAAGTTGTTGTGGTACCACAGAGTATAGTATCTATATATATGTACTCATAAAATATAAATAATATATAAAAAAATGTCTGTAGGTATGATAATAATATTATAATACATTAAGCAAACTGTATACGTAAGTCGTCGTCGTTGTCGCTATTTACAATACACGGTTCTGATAAGCGTTTATCTTTTCCTCCGCGTGTTTGACTTGTGACTGCCACTATCGCTTCAACTAACTACACTACTGCACTCGCGTGTAAAAAACATCATTATGCGTAGGTACGTACAGTATGGCGACGTTACCTACGTATAAAAAATAAGGTAATTTTTTGCCATCATTTAAGTCTCCGTCGATGTACATCAGCTATATACTAACGAAAATTATCATATTTAAACCTATAGGCTTTATATTACCGAAGCTAAATGACACAACACCCTATGCATAATATTTTCTCCAATAACAAACGTGGCGGGAATATCGCGAAAAACCAACGAATCAAGTTCGAAAATCATAATACTCGCAGTGTCACTTCCGAGTTGCATGGATATGTAATCCATCATTTATCTATGAATGTGCGCAGAGAACGTATTGAACAGTTATTGATTTTCGCGAAGGCGGTAAAATAAATCGTATACGAATAAAAAAAAAATTAGTCACTTGGGAACACGGTGCGTATTTTATATTATATACGTTTTTATAAACGAATTATATCGTCTATATATGCGTTATAGTACAATATACAACATAATATATTTCCATCGTAACGCGCGAGCGTACATGTGAGAGTGTGTGTGTACATGACAAATAGGCTTCGGATGAATCATGTTAATACGTATTATTTTATATATACGTATATCATAAAATTATACATGTATATGGATGAGCGCGTGTGTACGTGTGATTGGAAAAGGGACGCAGGAGGGATGAGCGATTTATACATATATATATATATATATATATAAGTATAGAGCTATATAAACGGCCGCAGTTTATATCGATCCAGTTTCCCCCCTTCCCCCCGAGCAACCCCCGGACCCCACCATGATACATATATTATATAAGGTCGTTCCGCGCACACACACTCACCCTGTATATATATATTATATTATACTATGCTTTAAATATATATATATTTATATAATATATATTGCTCTATATAATAATAATACGTGTGCGGAATATAGTTTTTTTTTCCTACCAACGGTCGCGCATTCCGTGATGACGGTTTCGCGCCCGAGCCTCTAACGAACTCTAATTGAACCGCCTGTACTGCACCGTTCCCAGGTTCCCGCGAATGGATTTGATTTGTTTTTTATTTTTATTATTATTATTTTGTCGCTTTTAATACGGAGCCTACGATGTTCTTGACCTCAATTGCGTCCATAAATAAATCAGACTGAATAATAATCACCCGCGACTAAAAAACCACCGTCCGATTATATTATTAACGTAGGAAAGTTGTTAAACAGTCCGACGAAACAATATTAAAATATATTATGCTGTATAATCATATACGTAGCGTCGTTAAAAATAAACACTTGTTCAAAAGTTGCGGTCGAACACGAAAAAAAACAGACTATAATCAAGTGATATATCTGTATTTTAAATAATACTATATGTTTTTCCGTAGATTTATCATTTTCAAAGTACTATATTATGTAAATTTCTTTGGGGTATTTTACTAAAAACAACATAGAATACCGATTGGTTAGGTACAATCAGTAGGTACAAACTCTTCAGCGAATCTGAAAATCACACCTATATACTCGTTTAAGCCGATCAAATTATATTATTGTGTATATTATATATTAGGTATATAGAAGGTAATAGCGTAAAAGGTAAATAAAACAACCCTAGTACACGCGATGTGCATGTTTGACATCAAAAATCTATGTTCGAATAAAATTATTGTAAAACTGTTTGATGATTTATAAAACACAATACTATTACCTATAATATACTATTGTAAAATTATATAGAATCGAAATGAAATCCCACGACGGTAATTGATCAAATAGCATATAGTGTAAAGAATACCGATATTATATATTATTATACATTTTATGAGTGATGAATGATAATATTGTATTACCGTCTACCTATAGAAAAACGTCAATTTAAATATTATCATTCTGCAGTGAAATTTTTTATATACGCGTGTGGTGATCTTGTTTTTTTTTTTTTACTTTTTTGTCGTTCTTGCCGTGACACATAATATTCGAATAATATATTATTATCATAATAACATCGTATGCGGCGAATTTTCCACCCGAAAGCCCTTCAAATTCAGACGCACCGCAAACCCGCCGCGACGTCGGTTTCGTATGTACCTACCTATATATCTACTGATATATATATATATATATATATATAGGTACGCGATGAAGTTTCCAAATTGAAAACCGGTACGCGCGCGGCCGTTTATTCAGGATCTTATTGTCGTACGCACATATACGCATACAGCGTACGTCGGAAATCCGGCAACCAGGCGGCGGTGGTGTTAAGTTACGGCATATAATAATATTATATACTCTGCGTGCGTGTGCGTACATGTGCATACGTGTGTGTGTGTGTGTGTGTGTGTGTGTGTGTGTGTGTGTATGTGATATACGAAAAGTTGTGTGCGTGCGTGTGCCGCGTGTTGGTTAAAGAGACATTTTGAAAAGGATCGACAACATGGCCGCCGCCGCCGCGCCGCTGTATACACCGACAGCTGTTCTTACGCACACCGCCCTTTTGTGCGCGCGCGCGCGCGCGCGTGTGCGTGAGTGTATACGCGCGCGCTCGCGTATATTTGTACGTGTGTGCGCGATTGTGTGAGCAACCGAGTGTGTGTGCCGTGTATACGCCGCGTGTGCATTATGTTGTTGTGTTGTACCCTGCGGGCCAGGGCTGCTCAGACCGTGCGGTGCAGCGCAGCCGGCGGTGCACGCGGTAGCCGCGCAAAACGACCGGCGCCTAGGCCAACTGTGTGCGGGCCGCCGAGAGACTGGCCGAAACGCGCGTCCGACGTCCAGGCACGACGGACGACAACGGCCCGCGGCGGCCGCGCCAATTGCCGCGAGCGCGCGCGCATTTTAGACACCCTTGGACAGCCGCGGATCCCTGGGCGACAGCTGCCGTCGCCGCCGTTTTGTACCGGTGGTGGCGGTGTGCCCCCGCCGGCCGCACTCCGCCATCGCCGCCGCGCGGTATTTCACCGGTGCGCGCGTATTATACATGGCTACGACGTCGATGCGTGCGTGCGTGAGTGCGTGCGTGCTCGCGTACGTACGACGTGCCGTTTCGGTAAGCCATTCGATTATATCATAATAATATATCATACACACGAATAATAATAATAATAATAATAATAATAATAATATACTCGCGTCAAAAACAAATAGTGTTACGCGCGCACGAAATACACATCGCGTATATCATTATTTTGTCGCGTTCGATGAAAATGAAATAAGAAAAATATAGCGATCCCGCGGGTAACGGGTGAGAAATGCGCGTATAAATATAATCGTACATTGTAGATGGCCAAAGACAACCACCGTCGTCCTTGGACAAGGACGCCGTTCAACGAGCGATATGCGTCAAGACGACCGACGTTTTAATTAGGGTTCTCGGGTGTGATGCGCGCCGTGGCAGAGCGTGATATTTATATGTGTATACATAGTGCGTAATAATCACAGAGTGCACGTTGCACAGTGCCAGTAGCAGACTCGATATACTACTAGTTGTAGTATAGTAATCGTAGTAGTAGTAGTAGTAGTAGTAGTAGTAGTAGTAGTAGTAGTAGTAGTAGTAGTAGTAGTAGTAGTAGTAGTAGTAATAGTAGTAGTAGTAGTAATATCAGTAAACGGTCCCCTTCGGTCGCTCGAGGGTTAAACGAGGGGCGGAGACAGCCGACCACGCGACGACGTAGACGCGTGGTCAGGGACCTTTGAACGGATCGCCGCCGACGTCGCACGAGACGTAGTCCCTCGACCGCGGTTTGTATACAAGTATTATTGTGTTGTCTAGCCGTGTACATCCGCGGCCACTGACCCTCGTCCACCTCGCCGATTTGACGAGACATTCGACCGTCGACGACACGGGGGTCGTATCTTTTTTTTGTTATTATTTGTTTTTTTATCCCATAAAATCATCCCTCTGCGACGCGTGGCTGTACCGAAATTCTGTATTATACGAATACTGTTTTTCATATAATACACATCAATTTTCGTTTGTTACATGCTCGATATAGGTGTGTTGTAGGTAGTAGGTACCTACCTATACCAACATTTTGTTTTTTTTTTACGCGTGCATTATTATTTTTATTTTAATAATAATAAAGGTAAACCGCGAGGAGGCTGCAGTGGTTTTTTTTATTAAACACTGTTGTTATATTATGTTTTTAATCAATCGAATTTTTTTTTATACATATCTATGATATAAGTTTTCACTGCCAAAAGCAGCTGCTCGCACTATTACTGCATACACATCACTACCGTTTGGCCATACGGACAACAGAACTACGCGTAGGTATAATATATTAAAAAATATTATTTTATTTGTAACATAAAAACTCGGCCGATTGCCCGGAAATCATTTTTCAAACAGAATATTTACTTTAATGTTGTAATTGGAATAATTTCTTTTTAGAAAGAAACAACTTGTACTATTTTTGACCGTTAGTGCTGTGCGCGCTTCTCTATTATAATATTTTTTAGTATATTTCGATTTCGGCCGACTCAGTACAACGACTTTATAATAGAACAAACTTTACTAAAACCACCTGGATTCTAATCCATCGTAACTAATAAAAAAAAAAAAAATAAACCCACCTGGATTTGAACTATGTTATTATAAAAATGCTCATAATGTGCATGTGACAACAATAGAATTACGTCCACCTGGAGTGTAATATATGTATTTAATACAAGTATATTATGTGTAATATGTGTATGCGCCGCAACTAAAATCATAAAACTCGCTTATATATCATCTATTGTATAAGTGCGTTTTCCCTAGACAGATTCAAATCAAACTTTATTAAAAAAAAAAATAGAAATAAACTCTTTTTATTTTTATTTGCTTTCATATTTTATTATGTAAACTATGTACGTAATTACAAAATATAGTATAATATATTATTATTCATATTATATACACGTACCTAGTTAAATTTTAATGGATTTAAAAGTACGCATCATACGTTGACTTTGATTTAAACTTTCGACAACTTAAAATTTAAGTATTATGAAAAATATTCTTATCATCGAGGATTTAAATTTTTGAAAATTTGAGTCGCTGGAGTACTTCAATATTATACTATTGTCTATTGTACGATTTATACGTAATAGATATGTACAAATTGTAATACTTGTATAGTAGTAATATTTAATATTTTCGGTAATAACTAGTAATGTAAAAAAATGATCAATTATAAACCAAATCGACTATATTATTTTTTTATTATTTTAAGTTCTATATAGGAACTTACTATAAATTAAATCATAATACATTGAACATAAATTTCATCTATTTTGTATATTATACATAAAAAATCTACAGTAAAATTGTATTGATTTCGTGTTATAACATTTATGAAAATAATTACGATTGATTATAAAACGAACCGTTATTCATTTTGTTTAAATAATGTGTCGCGTATTAAACCTTCCAACATCATTTAAAATAAATACGCGTTTTGAAATTACGACTATCGCTTAAAAACCATCATAGCACATAACGGTTTAATAACGATTTATTATATCGGAAAATTTATTAGCATCACAGGATAATATATTAAACGAAATGGTTTGCGCGCAGTTACAGTGTGTGTATACGTGGATAATATACGCGCTACACAATCTGTGAAATTATCGTCATATATATTATATTTATACGTTTAGAAAATATTTAAATCGACCATATTATTCGAATGATGATATAATATACATATATTGTGCGTGCATATAAGTGAATACAACAATAGAGAGAAAGAGAATAAAATATCATACATAGCAGTCAGTTTCGCGAATATTTAATAAGCGCGTACACGCACAAACGCTTGCGAGAACAACTCGGGGGTAGTCTGCAGAGCCAACATCACACATACACTCACGCAAACATACGCACATATATACACGCACATACACCACATATATACATATATATAAATGTATATACGGGATTTAATCTTTGTCACCCTATCGGTAGGTGAGGCGGGTCGTAGGGGGGGTTTTAGGTGCAATGGCGGCAGCGACGGTGGCAACGTATATAGCTCTCGTTTCACCCTATAACATTGACCTTCAACGGTGCGACGTTGCCAGCGCCCGCGGACGTAATCTCAGCGCGCGTAGTACACGTCGTAAAATTTTTTGAAGTAGTGTACCTTTACAATATAATATTGTATAGGTAATAATAACAGCGAAACTCGCACTACTGCGGTCACATGAAAATATTATCGTAACTCTTTAACCGTCGGAGGACTGTAGTATAGGTGTGCTGAGAATGAATTTTACACGTAACGATACTAGACACTATAATAATAATAATAATAATAATAAAAATGTTATTTCATCGCGGGTGGACCCAACCGTAATTAATCGATGTGACGATGTTCCATCGTTTTTGGTATTTATACATGTATACCTAATGATAGTATGTAAGTATAAGTACCTTGTCAGTACACAATATTTAGAACATATTATTAGGTATTATATAGTGTACTGTATAGATAGGTACGTGAAAAAAAAAGGCTTCGCGGCCGGAAACGATGTCTCGTGTTCGTTTGCGGTGTGTGCGTGCAGTGCATGTGTGTATATATATAGGTACTATGTATGCGTGTGCTCCAGACACATGAGCGGTGTGCGGCCCGTGCGGAAGTGCGGTCTCCTTGGTCGCCAGTATCATTGTCGGTTTTTAATGGCACACACGGTGTATGACGTCATATAAGTCGTAAAGGGATTTCCCTCCATCCGCCGTGTCATGTGCACGCTTTCTCGTAAATGCAGTTTATCGGCGATTTTGGATTTACTACTTTTTCGCCAAATGATGCGCGGAACGTTACGAAAATTGTTGAAAACGGTTTTCAATCGGAAACTTTTATGCGTATATAAATAAGCTATACATAAATGCTAACACATAACGTTATAAACGTTTAAACCTAAATTTATCGTATAATATTAAATGATATTCACAGTGAAAAATATCATAGCAGTATATAATGCACAGTTGCCGTGATGATTACGATGGGGGGAGATGCGATTGAAAAACTACCACTGTGTTTCGAATTTGTTATTTCACAATTATTATTATTATTATTATTATTATTATTATTATTATACATGCAAACGTAGAGCTGGATGCTAAGGGATGAGGGGGGGCAATCTATTTAGAAAAATAGCGAGCACTGAGAAAAATGGCCGACTTTTATTGTTTGAATCGATCATAAAATGCATTCTGCGGTGTATACTACGCCAGTCGCCACAGATAATCCCCTCGAATGATTTTTACGTCCCGTATTATCGATCTATATAATATACAAACTATATACTATGAATGGTTCTATCACATTTTAAATATAAAGTATGACGACGGTTGATCTACATACAGCTGCAGCTGCGATTTTATTTTAGAAGTTTTGGTTAGTAGCTTCTCAATATATAATATAAAAACGGTTATTTATTTTTTTTTTTTTACTTAACTTAATGATGCAAATTTCAGTTTAAAAGAATTTCTGTGCATTGTATACTAGCTTCAGCATACATTGGTTTAAGGGTGGCTTAAGTCGGCTGATAATAATCTGTTATATGAACTCTGCATGTACATAATATATATATATATATTATACAGGGTACATTACATCCATATACGAGACGTAGACTAAACGACAATATTGCGGCTCTTCTCTTTCTTGTCCAATCTCGATTTTCATGCACACCTTCACACAGCGTGGGGCCTGCCACCAACGGTTTCGGTTTTTGACCAGTTTTGATGGGAACAAAATTCACAAATGTTCTGTATAATACATAATATATATTATATGCTGCACCATTCTATTCTACGAAAACAATAATTTCATGTATACGGCTGGCAGGAGGACAATGAGGAGAAATATTTGACGGTACAAAAAGACATCTTACTGCTCTGTTCAGTATTCAAAACAATTTATAAAGGATGATAGTATAAGATTAAATTTTGAGAGGTATTGGATTTTATATTAAATATGACTATTTATTATTATTTCTTTTTTAGATTATAATAAATAACGATACAACTTTTTTTTGCACCATGATAACGAAATAACATTTTATTGACGATATATCAGCACGTATAATCAAAAAATATTGCAGTTTAAAATAAGTTTTGAGTTCTTGTACTATACAGTTTCAATATAACCAACATCTGATATAATACGAGTTCAAATATATATAAATATTAAATATATATAGTTACACAAATGTCATTATATAAAATGAATTATGTGGGTTTAAAATATACTGTAAGCCACTTTTCGATAAGAATTTTATCGAAACATTAAATTCGCATAAACGATATTTTTGTTAAATATCTTTACATACAATAAAAGTATATACAAAACAGTCAGTTTTTGTCCAAATACTTTGATAGTCGACAGGTATGAATAAGAAAAACATACATGATTTACGAGCGTTTAAAAAGAAGTCTTATAAAAAAATGTCAGTTCAAGCGCAATTTACAATTTTACTTAAAAACATAAAATCTGTATATACGAGGTGTGTAAACATTAAATACCCGGTCAAAATATATTAAAAATTATAATTAAAAGAAATGGACTATTAAAAAAAATCGTCTAAAAATTAATGTTTTTCAGCTTTAATATTAAGTTATAAACATACCTCCAACAATTTTGGAATTTTAAAAAAAATATATTAGTAATTCCTCTATGCAAAGTTATAACTTTTTATTTTCTGTTGAATTACGGACAGTCTCATAAAAGTCCTAGAATTAGATAATTTAACGACTATTAATCACCAATAATTATTTATCTTGATTTTTATATTTTCATTAAAACACATTTTTATAAAATATTTCGCATTTAATCCGCTGTTAATAGTTTTGCTACTAATTTTCTTAAATCTATGTCAAATTACATCTGTTATATCAAACGGCAAGAGCCAATTCGTGTACTTTCACTACATTGGTTACTTCTCTGACAGTTAATCGTTGATGATTTTTTATTTGTTCACGAACAAAAACAATTATTGTATCATCTTACACATGTTCATAATATCAGAGGTCGTACAAAACGCCGATCATTTCCAATGAAGAATCAGATATTTTTAACGTTAGAACAAGTCAATAGTTACACAATATACACAATGACTTAACCGTCATATACAAAAATTAACTTTATCAAGTCAGAAGTCTGCGTAGCATATTTTAGACAATTTTTTTGTTCTTACAACCTGTGTAATCGGGTTTTTTTATAATATGTCTATAACTTTAAACGCGCACTGTTAATAACTCGATTTAATGAGATAACGATTTATAATGTATCTACCTAGCTAGACTTAAATACTGGAAGTTATCCCTAGTTTATTTCAGTTTAACATACCTAACATTACAAATTTTTCTGTAAAAATTATTTCAGTCTAGATGAATACATCAAACACAACTCGTATATGATAGTAGTAGATGCCAATAAAGGGTTTATATTGTTTATTATAACATCTGTCCTGATAAAATATTACATATATTTATACGTTTTTGAAAAATCTGTCAAAATATTATACCATTAGCTTTTTATAGGTATGCACACAGGACCCATCATACCTATGTATATTATAGGTATTAGAGCCTATTACGCCTAATATAAAATGTTACACTGAAGGGTTGTAGCTGTAATGCTCAGGTGTAGTGTATCTACACCCGAAAGTGCGGCGTTAGGGGGAAGGGGGAGAATAAATGTAACGTGGCCGCGAAAGGCGATTCTCGCCGTCCCGAACCTTTGACAACCACCGCAAACACGCAGGCCGCTCGTCGACGCACCGCGTCAAAACCACCGCGGCCGCGACGACGACGACGACGGCGGCGGTAGCGGCGGCGTGTACACACATCGGAAAGAGGGATGCGACGCGCGCAATGAGTCATCGCTGCCGCTGCTGCCGATTCCGCTGCCGTCGCTACTTCTGCCGATGGCGCGCGTATATTATGTACACGCGTATTATGTAGCGGCCGACGCCATTACGGGACCTCTGTAGTATCGATCCGATCACCGCCGCCTCTAAGCTCGCGCCCTCCGCTCGCCCACACCACTCCGCCACTACCCCACCTAGTCGTCCAATGGCCAATGCGATATTTTTATTTTTTTTTCTCTTCTTCTCACTCGCTCTCACCATTTTTGCTTCCCCCGCCACCCATCTAAACACCCTGAGTCCGTTCTCCCAACCCTCCGAAACTTTTACCGCTATCGTATGTATATATATACATATATATTTATATTATAACGACACGACGACGACGTTTATACACGCACAAAAAGTAATATACAAACGATATTTTACGGGCGCGCACGCGCGCTCCCAAATATAGTTAATATTATAAATTGTAATAATGTAAATCTACTTGTGATATTATATTATACAGGTACTTGTGAAATATTATATATATATATATACATATAAGAGTATATGACGTGCTTATATAATCAAATTGTGTTATATTGAGCGACGACTTAAAACCGATTTCTATATGGTTGTGACTTTGTCAGCGATACTAACATATACTATTGCAGTTTAGTATAAACTGCGCCTTACATGACTACAAACCTCTATTTTACAAACGTTTTGCTTGAGCTTTACAAATCTATATGACTATATATTATACAATGCACGTACATATAAAAACTATATCGGTAAAAAATACAATAAATTTAAATTAACGGTTGTATAGATTATGAAATTGTCAGCTACTGTGTAATATAATATAGTAAAAACGATAAGACGAAATTTTGACGAAACAATTTTCGAACAGCAGAATACTATTGTATTGAGGAGCGTCGACAACTCCAGTGTGATGAACGAGTCTCGCATTTTACGAGAATTACAGTCCGTGGCATGGCGCTTTAACCGCAAAGTATGAGACCCATATCAGTCACCTATAGCTTAGATTTTATTTTTTAAGCCATGTCAATAAATGTATGAATATAATAATAAATTAAGTTTATTTTTAGATAAAAATTGACCAAAATATTTTATGTATTATAGATTATAATATTCACGATGATTACATGTTTTTTAAAAGTTATAAAATTATAGTTTTGAATTAATAATATATTTGCAATACTGATACCCAAATACACATGTATAAATAATTTATTAGACACTTGTAATTTATTTTTCCATTTACTAAGATATGACAACATCTTAAAATATTAAATATGTCGACCAACAAGGCTAAACAAAACATGCGCGAATGTTTATTATATTGTTTATATAATATAACTATGTAAATATATATTAATAGATGCTACACAATAGGTGTAAAATTACGCAGTAGTGTGGATTCGTCTTTTAATTCTGATATCGACTAAAAGAACAAACAAATGGCCACAAACTTACAAACGACTCTCAAAGCGAAAACATTTCAATATTCGTAGGTATAACATTTGTAATTCTAATTTGATTTTAAAATTAAATGCATGTTCGTTATATTATATCTTACGAAATGCGGTATATTATTTATTCAATCTCCATAAGTACAATTATACTATAATAATGATAAGTATCCGGAAGTTAATTTATAATGTTTATATTCGGTTTGATAATTGCTGATATGTTTTGTTTTTTAAATCGTTAAGTGAATGCAAATTTCAAATATTATCTTGCACCTTTCGGATTCTAATACGATAATATTGTATGTGAAAATAAGAAATCCGTTACCTCGTAAAATTACAAGGTATAATATATTTGATTAAATTGAAATATAATGTTTAATTTACCATGATTTTTTTAAGACTTTTAATCAAATAAAATGCATATAATTTAAATAAAAAAATGTTTAAGTACCTACATGAATATGCAAAAACATAAATTATTATATGTATATAGCCTGTAGTAGACATATAGTTATATTTTTAAAGTGTACGTATTGCATGATTATTTATAAGGTACAAATACATTATGCACAATACACATTTTAACTGTATAAATTTTATAGAATTTCCGGGCTCTGTACATTATGATGAAAACATTTAAATCGCTTATATGATTTTATAAATATCTCAAAAGTCTTGAGACATTTTGCAGTTGAATTGATTGAGTATTGTATGATTCTTGTACGTTTATTTAATAAGCGTTTCGTAAAATTTATGGGGAGGTGGATGGAAGATAAAATATAATAACCTTAAACGTGCAAGCGTACGCTGTATGGATATCTGTTTTTTGTCAATCGTTTTACACGTAATCACCTTACGGATGCACCCTTGGAAAAAAAAAGTTATAAACATAAACAATCCAGAAAACCGGACAACGTCTGTCCACCTTTTGACCTAGTGCCCTTGCACTCGTCGTCACTAATCACCGTCCATTTGTCTTTGGACCGGGTCCCCGTACGAGTATATACAATAATATACAGTGTTCGTCTGTATACGCGCATGCGCGCATGTGTGTGGGGGGCGGCAGAGGTGATGAAGGGTTATGCAGGTGCCGCCGCCGCCGCCGTAATGTGTGTCAAGGGGAAGGTCCCGTTGACGAATCATCAAAACAACAACACACTGCAGCAGTATATATTATACTATGTACATACATATACGCTAAAACCGCGTGCACCCACTCAATAAGTACATAAAGGGGTTGTACCGTTTTAAACTTTTGTGACACGATTCGTACAATATAATATAATATATAGTAAATACCTCCTATATATTATATTTTGCGAACGAAATGTGTTATCATTATGGACTTAATATAATATAGGTTTATGTACGTTTTGTGGACAACGTTATACGACAAAATAATTGTATGTACGCACTTTATCGGCTGATACTCGTATTGTTATAATGCATATAAGTCTTATACGTGTCTTGTAAAAAAAAAAATTAACAAAGGAATGGAGATAAAGTTTTAAAAAAAAATGGATTTAAATTTAAATAATTATCGTGTTGCTTCCATTGTCGAGCCGCACTTTCGGCTACTTAATATACAGTATACACAATTCATAATAAACGAGACCTATATACGTATACGATATGTGTTAGACGTGCGGGGCTTATCGTATCATTAATAGTTATCTAATAATGCATTACGCTTTTTTCAAAATAAATTTATCGCCGTGTTCGACGGTTCCCACGCCATTTGCTTACCTTTTTGTCAGTGAGCTTCTCGCATCTCCTCATCTTGCATATCTGATGGCTCTTGTCGTTCCTGCATGGCGCGCAATCGCCACAGTTATCCTTCCGCTGACACCCTATGCACTCGCCACAACGTTTTCGCTTCTTTTTCGTCTGTTTATCCATGCCGTTGGCGCCGTTCTCACAGTGATCCGAATCCATCATAGATCCGCCCACGTTGCTCACGTTGCCGCCTCCCGTCATGCCGACCACGTTGTGCTGGACCAGCGGCGACTTGAAACCGGCGGTACTGCTCACGGCGGCCACCTGTCCTGAGCTCTCTACACTGGAACTGCCCACGCCGTCGCTCTCCACCGAGCTGTCCATGCTGGACGCCCGTACTTTTCGCCGTTCTTTTTTCCGAGACTCTTGCAACCCACGCGGCGACAGCGTGTCCTCCATCTTGATCGAATCGATGTACGTACCACCCGCGTTCTGGTAAACGTGGCTGGGTATCTGTGCGGACACAATAGCAACTGGTTCGGTTTTCACAACCGTCAGCAGCGTTGCCTGGTTGGACTGGTGGTGCGGGGCACCCATAAAGTTGCCCTGGATGATAGTGTTCTGATGGGGGTGATGGTGATGGTGGTTTTGCTGCGCAAACGCTTGAGGCGGGGGAGGAGGCGGCGGGTATTGTGGACTCTGGAACAAATGTATGGTGCCAGCCCGGTCGTCCAGGAACTGCTGCTGGATACCCGGCACTAGGGTGGGATAGCCTCGAGGTGCCGTGGCCGCCGCCACGTTCACCGTAGACAGCGTGTGGAAGCTGGGCAAACCAGGCGACTGTGTCGGTGACACGGCCGCCGGTGTCAGCGTAGTCAACGAAACTGTTTCCGGTTGCTGTTGGTCGTTTTGGAAGTTAAACTGTGATTGGAACGACGGCAACTTGCTGCCGGCCGGCGACGGAGGATAGTCAAACGACCCCTTGGACATGGAGTCCTGCGAGTTGCTGCCATCCAGCTTGCTCTCCCATGGCCGGTACGACTGCGGTTGTGGTATGATCATCGTAGTCGGGTACAGGTCCGGCCTGTGCAGCCCGTCCGGATTGTAGTCCCAGTGCATGTCCATTATCCGACCGGTGGTCGGGTCGTAACCGTCGCCTGGACCGAGTCGGGCGCCCAGTCCTTCAGCCAACTCGACCGCCGAAAACGAGCTAAACGGCGGTAAGCCTGGCGCCGGGCCTGGTGTCTTCGACTCGGGTACGGTTGATGACGGGGTGGCAGGCTGTGGTGGCGGGTAACCCGCCGTACCATATGAGGCCATGGCCTCCCCGCCACCCTCGCTCATACTAGCCGACGTTGCAGCCAGCGTCACGTTCCCATCGCGTCACTTCTGACGTACACTACAAACAATTAAAACAGAAAAAAAATTCGAGCGTTACATCTATAATACAGTAATATACACAGGGAAATTTCATCAAAAGTAACGCGTCAATATTATTATAGTCCGGAATGATACAGTTTCTTTCTCTAAACCAACAAGATTTACAGGATTATTGGTACCAACGTGCCTATATAATATAATATATCCACACGTACAATACGTATATAATAACAAAGGGGTCGATTTCTATTGCCGAACGGAGTGTACCTACCTGATGTTATACAGTTATAATAATAATGGGTAAACGAAAGAAAGAATTACAGTACGATGGATAGATCGTGTGTGCGCTAACCGTAATAAAGCTGGTAGGTACCTATGTATATATACATATATATATATATTATATTTATGTATATGTGCGAAATCCGTGCATAGGTACAATATATAATACTAGTAAATAGTAAATTATTTTATTACAAAACGTAAATGAATCACAAAAAATATATAACAGTTGTTGCTTTATACACTAGATATCAATGTCAACGGTGGAACTTCTTAAAAAATAAAAACACACCCCGCGACCTACACCACGAAGTAATTCCACACGAGGGTTGACGTGAAAAACGTAATAGAGACAAGTATATCTCACACAAATGTTCAACCCTCCAAGAAGTTTCCCTCGTTTTCACGATAATGCGAAATATTTTCCGCTTAAGCACGTTCAGTCTTATATTGAATTAGTAAAACGGTCAATGGATTCCGTCTCTAAAACGGTTTTATGGAATGTCTACAATGGTCGGCTGCAAAATTGCTTTATATACCAATTTCAATCATATAAAACGGTTTAAATAAGAATTCACGTCATTGACAGGAGTGAAAATATGTTTTATTTATTGACTTAATCGAAAATTAACACAAAATCCATATCGGTAACCGCTTATTAGTATGTCGGTTACAATTTTTTCTCTCCGAAAACCGCTGCGTGTGAAACTTTAAATACCAGACCGCGTTAAAAACACAAACTGGTCCACATTATAATAAAATAATAATATTAATAATAATCTGCGACGGCGGTCGTGCACGTCGGTTAATCAGGAAGGATGTTTTTATTGTTGAATAAAAACACTTTATTTAATAAAATGACATACACAAATTCGTGTATATATATGTATGTATAATAATATAAATACACATATATACGCACGTTGTAAATATAAAATGCCGTTGATCAAAACTGCTACTGCGCTCATACGCGTACATGACAACAGCCAATTATAACGATATAATTTATTTTCCGACCAGATAGCCGATGAGTGAAAATTATCGAAACGAGCAAATCAACAATTAAAAGGAACACTGTAAATACGTTCGTCACAACTCACAATAATACTAAATTCCTTTACGACCACGTGAGTGCAAACATATATAAAAAAAAAAAAAGCAACTTACAAAAAAATTAACGATAAAAAGAAAATTCGCGTGGGAAACTCAACAAAAATAAGGAATTTCAAAGTCACGTATAAATGGGTCAGAGACCGGAATGTTTCCGGTATTGCGCTTTCATTTTCAGTAGAGCGACGGTCGGTTGTATGTTTGGGAATGAATCGAGAGGGAAATTTTCGCGGGCAACGACACCGTAGTCATAAACTGCCGACAGTCGACATGTAAACTTCAAATTTATAAATTATGATGATGAAAACGAAAATTAACATAATCAAACGGCAAAAGCTCTTCCATTTACCGGTATTATCGATTTGGGATTTAAAATCATCAGTTGCAAAAAATAGAATGTAAATATTATAAATATTTAAAATAATGTTAATATGTATTAAAATTAAATAATAAGGATGAGTATGATGACAAAAGTCGGATTCTAACTTGTACTTATTACAAATACAAGTCATAACCTTATAATTAAATATCAGCACATTTAACTATACGACATTTCGTATAATTTCGATATATTTCGTAGATAGATATAATATATTCATTATTCGCATCTATACGGTATTATATTATGAAGTAAAAAAAAAAAAAATTAATAATAACCGCTGTTTTTGAAGAGTACTCACTTAAGAAGTGTGGTCCCGATGAGTGTGTCGTACTGCACTTTGGTCGTGCGAAATTCGAAGGGACGACGAAAATAAATAATTTTTTACTTTTTTATGCGACGAGAAATTTTTCGCGTACACTAAGGTCCAAGCATACATTCATTCAACAATAATAATTTTTATCACACTCACAAAACATAAACGGACAACAAAAAACGGACACGACAGACACACACGCGCGCGCCACTCACTGGGGCTCGCATACGCACACGCACCGCGACACGACTGTTGCCTGGGTGTAGACGTCGGACGGACGGACGCGGCGGCACCACGCACTCACACACACACACACACACACACACACACACTAACTCATACGCACACGCACACACGCATCACGCACGACGCACATTGCACACAGGGTACATAATAATAATAATAATAATAATAATAATATAACGTTCGGCGCGCGCATACGCAGACGGCGCTCGCGACGGCGACGGCCCACCGCACGCTTAAGCGGTACGGAGTAGTAGTTGTCGGCCGGTCCGCTAGAGGGGTAGGTTTTCGTATATAATTTTTCAATATAATATTATAATATTTTATAATATTGTTATTATACTGAGTACACGCATATATATATATATATATATATATTCATTATTATTTTTTCGCGTCGTCGACGTACATATTGTACCACCATCATCATCGCCGACATCGCATCACCATCACCATCACCACCACCGCCGCCGCCGCCGACACACACAATATCGGTTCGTAGTCGCGTCCCGTTGGGGCAGCCGCCTCTATTGGTGGGGGGGAACCGCGGCGACATCCCCCTACCGGGTGCCCCCTCCGCTGCCGCCGCTCCACGGGGTGGCAGCTGTACACCACCGCGTGCAGCCGTCGTCAACGTCGCACGCACGCGGTCACTGCGAGTGTTCACCACCACCGCCGCCGTCGCCGTCGCATCCTCCGCCTATGCCGTCTTCATTGCCGCTGCCGTGATGCAATACCGTATTTATGCACGTATAACGCACCAGAACCTTACCCCCGTCCGCCCACTGCCGACGTCCCTACTGTGTCCCCGCGCGCAACTATTTACCACCCCGTCTAATGTATAATGTGTACATATATATATAAAATAATATACGTCATATGCGTCGTATATTACGCGTATATAATATTATAATACGCGCGTATATATACGTATATATAACACGCCGTGCCGTTCATTTATTTGTTGTTATACATATATTTTTTTCCGTTTTAATTATTAATATTGCTTTTAATCGGAATACAAAACCAGTTCGTGCGGCGAACAAAAGGCCCGGCGACGGACGGGCTTGTAAAGTTTCGTACTGCGAAGGAGCGTAATCGTGGTGGCGGGGATGAGGAGGAACAAAAAAACAATTAAATAAAATTATTATACAATCGTCTGTTGCGACGTGCTCGTCGCCAGAGTTTACCGCGGCGTACTGCATTATCATAATATCACAATAATATTGTATAGGTATAGGCATGTGCTCGGCGTACGATTTCGCGTACATGATGGTAACATCGTAAACACCGCGGGACCACGATGCCGCGGGACGATCGAGAGATGTATGAATATTCTGGTACAACGACAACTCCGCGAAATCGTCGCCAAACTCGCGTATATACTTACGTGCAATAGTTGTACACGTAATGACGTCTAAGTATATTATCGCGAGAGCGAGACTGGCAAAACTCAAAAACTCATCTACGGTTTATCGAGTACAGGCTTCGACCGGTAGTCCGAAGTCGTACAGTACATGTCAACGCTATCGCCATCACTATACATACTTTGTGTCGGTATTGAATTTATTCGTTTTAACGGCGATTAAAAAAACAATAACTACCACATTTCGGTTTGTTGCGTATAAGACATCTGCATGTTTGAAATGGAAGACTGACTTTCTCATCTAAAAAACTATTGACAAATTTCTATGACCTCAGTTTTTTCTAATGTTTCTAGTTTATGTTTAACTAGCTATAAATTGCTATAAGATTAAGATAGTATATATATTATACAATTAGAAAGTATTACAATCAAAGTTTTTAAACTAACTATTTAGGAGTAGATTCATTTTTAGTGATTAAGTTTCTCTAAAATATGTTTTTTTTAGTTTTAGCAGTCCTATACCAGGGTGTATGTAGGTATTGTACCTCCATAGTACATGCACTTTATCAAAACTGAGTTGTAAAACACAACTGTTTACCGTTTACTCCTCTGGGAGTCACTAAAAACATCCATCGAGTTTTCGGTTGTATATATACCTGCGCCCGTGGAACCATAAATATTCGTTATTAATTTATTATTTTTTTCATTTTTTCAGTATACCTATTATTTAATAACTATTTTTTAAACACCTAAAAATCATTACTCATAAAATACAGCCTCTTAAATTAAATTTCACCGTGTCATAAATACGCTTTAACGAAACTTTTTAATAAGTATTCCACTTTTTTTTTTACCACGAATTTTCACGATCAATATTTAATAACGTAAATTATGAATATATATAGGTAAGCAATATAGATTCGATATTAGTACTGCAATGACCTCTATTTTTTTAGTTCTAATACATGTTTTCAAGTATATTTTAATGTAATAAAATTAATTTAAAACTCAATTTTGTTTGATCAAAAATACAAAACTGTACGAAATATGTTATAACGCTTATAACACATAATAATAATTTTAATAAATTTAGATATAGAATAAATTACTCAATTTTGAACTGATAAAAGACAACATTTAATTTTAGGACTGGAATTTAAGGCGTTATTTTTAGTTTTTTAGTTACTTATGTGTGGAAAATAAGTATCTGAGTATACTGATTATTTTATAAATATGGTTTTTAAATTTTTAATATTCATTTATACACAAAATTTATCAACTCATAGTATAATTTCATAAATTTTAATTTTCTTTTATATTATAAATAACAGTTTTTTTTAAAATATTGATTATTTTAGCATTAGTTAATTATCTCTAAAAACACGACTTATTATTGTTGCAACCTTTTTTTATAATTTCACTGTACAATATATTTATAATAAAAATTATTATATTGATTTAGACGTTTTCAAATCTATAAATAATTAAAAAGGCAATAACAATATTTCAATTTTAAAATTTTTTTAAGATGTATCCTAAATTCCTAAATAGTATTCTTAACTTTAAATTTTATATTAGTTAATTTACTTTAATATTAAGGCCATTAACAAACAACTTTTAGTTATTTCTGGTAAACATAAATCTGATATGATGTATGTGAAGCCCGTCCTTGATTCGAAGAGGGAATTAAGCCTCTTCTCCGTATACTATTCCTTGGACACTTACAACAAATAAATTAAATTTATTAATTTTATTCGCATTTTATATCTTAAGTTAGATTAGCTATATAAATATTTTATTACTTATTAATATAGTCGAAATCATAAACCAAACATAAGGGTTTTTTTTATTAGGATAATCAAGACACCCCTGTTGTTGCCTTATAGGTACTACGTTGCATTAAGACAAAGATATCACACGTGAATTAGTTCGGATCCTCTTAGTTACAAGACCTAATATATAATTGAAGCATTATTTAAAAAGCACAAAAACCATACATTTTAACTATAATTTTAGATTTTATGCAGAGTGATATAAACGTATTGGTTTCGCAATATTAATTATGCAACAGTAAAAAGTTCCCTATATAGTTTTTTTCAAATTTTGGAATAACTTAATTTTTCACGCAAAATAAGTATTTGAGAAAATTAATTTTGTAACTTTATTAGAATTAAAAAACGAATAAGTGCTGGATTTTGCTAGTCGGTGTTCGCCATCCATTCAAAAATCACTGAATATCACTGAATATGGCTGGCTAGCAATTTTAATGTTATATTAACTTAAACATATTTTACCAAATATTCATATAAGTATTTTTAGACATAATAAAATTATTAAACATTTTTAAATCGTTTTTAGCTATTTATAGACATTTAAAATCTTCAATTATTTTCTTACTAACTATGTTGTTACATTTTTTGAAAAATTTAAAAATGTTATACTATATTCTTCATATAGTTATAGTTATAGTTATAGTTAAGGTTAAAAAACATCAAAAATTCATATTCACAATTTTTATTTAAAGATTTTATAAAATTTTGACAAAATCGGACTTTTAAAAGAAAAATAACGATTTTTAGTTATTATTTTGTAATTTAAAAAATATAAGCTTTACTTAAAGTATTTTATCACTACGTTTTCTTATATTTTTATTTTCAACATACAATGAAGTTTACAAAATATTTAGAGTGATTTTGAACTACTACGAGTTTACAAACTGTTTTTCACCGTTTTACAGCTATAATATTATGTTCAATTTACCTGAATCTATAACAATAATATTATATAATTGATATACCTATATAGTATATTAATGGAGATACTGCACTAAATATTTCAGTTGGATGATCTTGTATTGAAATGGGGTTTTGGGGAATGAAAGGAAGTACCGAAACACATTTTATAGACTAATTTCAAATTTTTAACCCTTTATTTTTTTTTTTGCACACTTCACATGCTCAATACTGCAACTTTTTTTAATAGCAACACCATTTTCTTCTGATAATTCGAGTAGAGTATTTTTTTGTATAAAAAGTTTTTTTTTTTATCATTACAAAATTGAAAAATGAAATTTAATATTTACGAATAATTTATTTTTGAAACAATTTTAATTATGTTCAATTTATACATGAAAATTGAAATTATATCTCCGATATTATCTAACCTAACCCTGTTTGTAGACTATTTGTGAAATGTGGATTAATTGGTGGAAAATTTAAGTCATTATTTTTATGACAGTAAAATATATCTAGATTTTTTTGTGAACCAATTACCGTTACTTATTAAAAATGTCCCATTGGCTACACAAAAAAATATGTTTTTTCAATAAAATGGTGCCTCGTTGAAACAGTAATAGACTTATCAAACTGTATAACTAAGAGTATTTTATTATATATTTAAATTAATAATGCATATTGCCTAACCTAACTTTTGCAGGTTGAACTAAATTTTATGAAAAACAGCATTTAATATATTACACATATTTTATAATAATTATTATTTATTACAATATTATCGAATGTATTAAATAAATTAATTATAAATTATTATTTAATTATTGAAAAAAAAATAATTTTGTCAATAACTGGTTTTGCAGAAACTTGCAAGAAACCTCCAGAAATTTGTTTTTACCTCAAATATTTTACAACTCTAAAAGATTATGTTAGGCACAACAAAAATCACATAATTTTAAAACCAAATATCACTACAAATATAATCTAAAAAAACTAACTCGTATATAAATATTTTTTTTAGATTTATTATAAAATATTAAAACCACAATGGACATTGTTTCCTGAGACATAAAACAACGAAACAACAACTATAATAGATTTAATTTTTTTTCAGAATATATTATACAATACACGACATACGTAGTATATACTATAGGAACTATTTAGCAATCAAAGTTTTGTTTTATTCTATGATCTAAATATCTTTATTTTTATTATTTCACATATACAATAGGTATATCAAAAATAAAGCTATGTATAAAGAGATATATATTCATTGCATTATGCTTTCATTCCTCTCATTCATGTATTTGAAGGCAGATGAGTTGTATACTGATATGTGATGTAATGATATATATATAATAAATACACACAGTCACATTTGCGTGGAATGTGTTTTCGAGTTTCCCATGAAAAATTCGTTATACGTAATTTACGGCATAATAAATACTATAATATAATACATATGTAAAGGTAAAAGTATGATATTTGCTGTCGTGTTTTGTATGTAGCATTTACAAACTAAAATTATTTATGTCCTTCTGTCCGTATTCATTTGTCCTTTAATTGTGTAAGCCACTAATTTAATTACACTCTATCGACTCTGCGTATAGTCACTATTATTGCGAATCAAGCAAAGTTTATGATTCATTGAGAAAAATTATCGTTATCATTACAGTTTATTTTTTCTGTTAATTCGATTTCGAAGTTTGCCAAAATATTGTTAAGAACCCGCCAACGTCTGTACGAAATAAAATTCGATTGGCTGTAATTAAAAATGTTATAACAAGTAACGACTAATGACGATAAATATTATAATAAAATAAAATATACTCACTATATAATATGTTTAAGACTGATACTTTTTCAATAAATCGTGATGATAGAATATTTAATATTTAGCTACTCATCAGTAATTTAAAAAATACATAATTATTTTGATGAACATTTATTTACTTGACTCCAAATTTTGAACAGTATATTATTAAATCAATTTTCAAAAGAATTATAGATTTTATAACCAACTAATCATAAACTCAACAATACGATTCATGCTTTGGATTAACAAATCAGTTTAAAGTTTTAAAATTATTACTATAATTACTGATTAAAAATTAATAACGTTGTCAATTATCAAATAGGTAATCAATAATTATCAATTTCTTAAGGAATATGATAGCGTGTACAATGACAATTATGTTTAGTATTTTTACATTTCTGTTATATTAATTTGTTAATTTTTTTATAAAAAGTCAGTGAATAAAAATATACCTTTTAACGACATCAGTAGATTTAACTAGTGTTCACTTCAGAAATGATCTTTCATTATCACATAGTTTCTTTCTTGAAAAAAAAAACACCTGGTCCGAAAGATTGATAAATCGAAATTACAACGAGCAAGACACTACTTTTGTTCACAACACAAATTCCATAATTGTATTGTAATATATTTTTACAGTTTTACAAGAATGGTCAGCAATAAAAATAAATAATTATTATAATATATATGAACGATAATTTTGTTCAGATTTCTAATTAGTAATTATAAAAATTGAAAAAATGATTTAATATCAATCAATATTAAAAAATACAAATATTGTTATTACATTTATAAAAGTAATTCATATTATCTTAAAAATTAATAATTCACCAAAAATAATAAAAAAATATTTGTATTTAATTAAATAAAGTATTCTTTTTTTCCATCTTAAATAACAAGATGAACAGATTATAAAATGTGAACTTTTTATAACTTATGATAATTATTTATTATAGATACCTATATTATTTTTGTGTTTATGTGAAATATAAATTTTACATTTTCGTCAATAATTAAAAGTACAAAAACAATTTATCCATTAAAAATAAAATGTTTACTATATCATATTAAATATTATAAATTATAAATGAAGCATTAAAAATATCTGTTTACAAAATAAAATACAAGCCGTAAATAATATGTAACATGTTTAATTACGGTTGAAATAACTATGAGTAAATATTAATCATTTGAATATTCCGTGACTACTATTAAATAGCATTATTCATAATACAACATATAGGTTACCTATACCTATCATAATAAAATATTGGTTTTCGACACAGCTAAACTATTGTATACTATTTTATATTATATTATACATATTAAGTACCTATCAATGTAATAAAGGAAATCATATTTATTTTTTTGAGGTGTTTTCCTGAAAGAAAAATGCCAGTTGCAAAAATATAATATATAGGTAGGTATTTTTTTTTATTACTATTGTTCAACCCTGGCTATGTTACAAGAGCAGCAATGTGGAAACCAAAAAACGTCCACGTACAAATTATCTCCGGTCCCTTGCAATGCTACCAACCGTTTTTGAACAAATTTCTGTTTACACGATGTACTGAAACCAAGAGGTGTATCGCAGATTCCGTTGCACGGCTGATCTGGCTCTCTAGAAATAATAATATTATTTATTTTATTGTATCAACTATCTTAATTATGATGTTGCGTATTTTATAATACAAAACAATATTATTTGCACGCAGGCATTAAAAGAAAAATCATTTACACACTCAAATGGATTCATATTAGTACTATTTGAAACAACTTTATTATTACCTACTTTTTATATTATGAAATTGTATAAGTCCTATTAATGTGATGTTTAACCATGTTATTTATATTAATATTTAGTTTATATTAACATACTCAGTACGTTTTATATAATGAAAAAACAATCGTTAATAAAAGTGTTGTTGATTTGCAACAAAAATCTATCGTATAAAATTATTATTAGCTGTTATTTAAATTTTTATTTCAATAAAAATATTATCGGACAAAATGTTTTTTTTCGAATTTAACAACATTATAGACAACATTTTTTATTAAACTAAATCAAATTACTACTTAAAAAATAAGATGTGGACATTTTTATTGCCAATCATAAATTTTTATTTTGTTTAACACTTTACTTTATTATTTTATCCAAGTTTGTATGTTATGTTTTTATTTAATATCTATATTTATACCAAACTAATATTTATAATGAAAATGTTTCATTCATTTTAATTATTGTGCACAGTTGTTTATACATTTTTATTTGTCATTTATTATATTAGTAATATTAATTGTATGCAAAATGTTTAAATATAACATGCAATGGTGTTTTTTTGATAGGGAAGGATTTGTCATTTAATTAAAACAAATATCATTTTTATGACTTCATATAAACCTCTTTGTTTTATTTATAATATTGGTTAAAGATTTATGATATTTAAATAATATCAAAATTACCATTTCGTTTTAGAATTTGTAATAAAATGTTATGAGCATTGTATTTGTATTTTTATGAAAAATCAATTTTACGTTTTGCATCATATTAAATTATATTTTATAGCAAAATGTCCAATTGTATTTAAATTTATTTAACTGAAAAATATTCTGTTACATTAAATTAGCCAATTAATTATAAGTATGTAATACATATTAAAATATAGCTGTATTAGAGCTATCATAAATTTACTGAACCTAGAATTTGATTAATAGAATATAGTATTAAGCATAACAAAGAAAATTAAAATTTTTAAAATGTATTGAACTTAAAAGTAGAGTTATGGAGTTTAATATAAAAATGAAAACTAATTAATAATACATGGTAATAAAATATAAAGTTATAGAATTATAAATATCCAACGTTATAAATAATTCAACGGCGTTAGTTATAGGCAAACATATGTACATAAATGTATAGATATTATACTACATAGTTTACGGCATAGCGACATTGATAATTTTAAGAATTTAGTGAAAAAAATTGAACTTACGCGCAGATTTCCGACCTTATGGATTGTGTATACATATCAGACGGCGTGCGTACCATATTAACTACATATTTCCATTCACCTTGAATGTTTAATGCTGCTTTAGGAAATATGTTGTTGGTTTTAACTTGGCATAATTGAACATCATCTTGTCTTTTTTTTCTATTATATATACCTCCACGATTGGCACTTAAAAATTACAATAAATCAGTCATTTTTATTTATTTATTAAAACAGTGTACTATTTTTAACATCTTAAATAAAATATTAAGAATATTTATCTCTTATAAATGTGACTAATTTTGTTGAAGTACAAACAAGAATATATTAAAATTAAAATTAAATAATTTCAAGTATTTTTATCTGAGAATCTACTATCTATGATTGATTTCTTACTTGGGAGTTAGATGTCGATTTTGATCTATGATTGGAGACTCTGTTAAGGATACCTCAGGTAAAACATACGTTCTATCCGGATAGCCAACAAACTCGTCTTGAGTGTCATTTTGATAATCATGGTAATTGCCATAACCGTTATGATAATTATTTATATTCTGACTAAAATCAAAAATCAAACTTTCAAAAAAGTCAAAACATTTTAAAAACTTTTTTTAATATTTACTTTTGATAATAAGGTCTGTCGACAAGTTTTTCTTCATTAAAAAAAGATTTAAAGTTCTTATCCGATTTTGTAACCAGGTAACTTATCAACTGCCTGTAACATATTTATTTTGCGTTAGTATTCAATATTTCAATATAATTAACATAAAACAGATACAATATTCATTTATGTAAACATATTATATTTCAGCTAACAGTCTCAGTTCATTGTATAGCGACAAAAGTAAGTTCGACTTATGTTAATTTGATTTAGCCAACAGATGGAAGTTGCAGCCAAATTGATACCAATTGCTGATTGGATTTACGAAGAAAATATCAGACAAAGATAACACAAAATTTTTAGCTACGTTATTTATACATCATCACATTTGTATTGAATACAATTTATTTGTAATTATTTTCATCGTATTTATTTTGCCTAAATTTTACTTAATTTAAATGGCTAAATATTTATGATACGTATTTTCCGTTGAATTTAGGACATGGGTAATTTTATTTGCGCGTAATTATACAACTATTGGTGTATAACAAATACTAATTGTCCAATTTTATAAGTATATATTATATTAAATTTGTTTTTATTTACCACTAATTTACTATGGCTGCATTACAAATTAGTATCTTGACTGACAAGACAATTATGATTTTGATTTCGCTATCATTGATAGATCATTTATTAATTCTCAATAATTATTTTTTATTATTTTCTGTTGATGGCTTTGGTTTATTAGATTCAAATACCGTATCAGTTTAAATAATAGTAAGTACTATATTACGATAGGTGGAGGGAGTCAGCATTATCCAAATTAACCATCACGATTACTACTTGCGCTATACACGGTTGCATTTTACACAATTACAATTGGATGTGGGGATATTTAAATTTCCAAGGAGCTAAATCCCTAGGAGTTCATCCCAAAGTCTACCAATAATCAAAAGCTATAATAGAGCCGTGGGTATAAATATTAAATCGTTATAGTTTAGAATCGGAAAATCCAGTGTGTCACTTACAATAGTGTATTCAACTGCAAAATCTGCGAGAATATTCTATGTTAAAAAGTCATACTTTAACCTAATAAATGAAACAAAATAAATAAAAATTTGAATGCCAGCATTCGTAATGTGTTTGAAACTAATGACAATTGATTTTTCTCAATAGTATATTATATGATAGAATAGATAGACCAATGTTATTGTTCAATTATTATAAAATAAAACACTATTGTAGTTAGATAAGTTTTTATTCTTCAATGTACGTATGTGGTATGTCTTATGAACGATTAAATAAAAATAATTAGTTAAAAGTATATAATAACCGAATTTTGACGACAAATTTTTTTTAGTTACAAAAAAATTTAAAGATTTACCAAGAAAACTATCTAGTAAATTATTTGTATTATATAAATATTTTTAAAATTTAATACAACACCATATTTATTTATGTATCTATACTCGTAAATATGTGTAGAATATATAATATTATCCAACTATACGTATATATTTAATAATATAATGAGCATTGATCAATAAGAAGTAGGTACCTATATTAATTTTGATGTTTAAGGTTCATTATTTCTCGTATTATTCCAATATTATAAATAATAAATAAATTATATTTTGATTAAAATTATTCACATCAATGTAATATAACATATTTATATAGATACAGATGTATAATTGTAATAAATTATAATTTTTGCGAGTTTTTCATCTTCGTTTGAGATTTATATATGTTTTTGAAATGACTTACTCTGGATATCTGTCGATGGTTTCACAAAATGTGACGTCACCGTGATAATTCTGAACACACCTGGGGACTTGGCCGACAGGCGCGGGAACGAAGGGCTCGTTGTATCTACACCCGCCATATGAATGTTGACAAGGCGCGTGTCCGTAGGCTACAGACAACATCAACACCATCAGCGCCCACCACTCGCTAACCATCTGCAAACAATCGACAGTTATACATTGAATATCGTTTCCGTTTATGACATTTAAAATATATAATATTATAATCGATAAAACCCATTAGAAAGATGAAAATGTGAAAATAAAACGATTAACAACATATTTTCATTACATAGATAGCAATTATTAATGGAATTATCTGCAGGTAATGTACTAATAGCACGTTTTAAAAGCCATACAAATTAATTAATTTATAATAGCTCTACAAGTTTTGTATTTAAAAATATAATGTAATATAATAATTTATTTTAACAAGACAACATCACTATATAATTATATCTTGGTGCAAATTTGAAATTATCAAACATTAATGTGCCTATAATGGATAATACTAAGATTAATAGATCACCGTTATATTATTACAAATGTTACAACATGTTTAAACCTCGTTTTTTAAACGAACAATAATTTATTTAAGCTTTTCCATTTACATATAAAAATATATAATATAAAAATTATTATAATCTGTTACTTTGTTTATACAAATAAAGAATTTATATCAACATGGAAATTTATAGATATGTATATTAACTGAATTTTATTTTGGATTAGTAATAACCATAATGCACCACAATTAACCTAAAATAAAAGCAATGTTTTGGTTTTTTTTTTTAATTTTAAAATGTAAAATAAAATCGTAAGTAAAACCAAAACAATGTAAATAGATTTACTTTAAACTATATAAAACGTTTTTCAATCTTTTAAACTATTATTTATATTTTAAATTAATGCATTTTTAAATTCAAAAATACTATAACTAAAATAAATCATAACTCATGTAAGATATTAAAATGATTGATAACTGAAATTATCTCATTTATTAATAATAATCCGAAATTTACGAGTATACCAATCCATAATCACTCAACTAAAATTATGAGTTTTTTTAAGTTATTATTCAGTCATAAATAACTAAAATAAGTAAAGAATATTATATACATTAGGTACCACGACATAGTAGAAAATGAAGAATTTACCCTAATATATCAATCAATGTAATTTGCATGATTGTGATTTTTGTAAGTAATTTAAATATGACATAGAAACAAAATGAATGAAATGTGCAAAACAATAATTTTTCATGCATATGCTTACACAAAAATAATAGTTGAAGGTAGATAAATTGGGTTCTTATTTTTATTAACATTTATTTACACACTAATACATGTTATACACACACTACAGTTGAATTAAATACATTAAATACAACAAAACTAATATAATTGATTTAATACATAGGTACCTAATATTATTATTCAATTGATATACCTATTTAAACTTTCTCCGAATCGTTATTTTAACTAATCCAAGTATACCAAGGCTATAAGTTTATTATGGTTTTTTTTCTACTTTCTATTTTTGTCCAAATAATTAACGGTCAAATTTTTACTAAACAGTTCACTGTTTGTATAATATTAGTATTTAGTACTAAATAATTGTAATTATTTTAATTAATCAATAAACCAATCGGATTTCTTTTAATAATTGATGTAACAATCGTCTGTGGGTGAGTATAATATTGTTATGAACAGTTATTATAAGTGGGCTTAGATTAATGAACACAATAATGCATTATTCAGTAATAATAAATTATGTATACTTCGAGAATCATAATAAATATTAATTAGTTGAATACAATACCATTTTAAAAACTGACATAATCAAAAATATCTGTCTACTAGAAGTTTTTGAAAAAATTATAATTTAATAATTAATTATTTTTTGTATAAATTACACATACATAAAAGCAATTAAAAAATATACTTAACAAATCTGTTGGGAATTAAAAATTCTTGGTATGGTTAAAATGTTATAAATTAATTTTTGCTAAAACCTATAAAATATAATGACGAGTTGTACTTAATAAACATTATGAATATACATTAAAATAATAAACATTATTATCTAATATTACAAACAATATCTGTATTATATCTTATTGTGTTGGTATTTAATTATTACAATAGTTATTTATTTTAATAATTGCACTTATTTTATTATACTTTCGATTTTTTATCTTCAAGATTTGTTTTGTTTTCTTTTGTAATTATATTATTTTCCGTGGGAATTTTAAATTATACTATTATACATATATATAAATAATGAATTCAATCAGAATGTTATTCAAACGCAATAGCATCCAAACTGCTTATTCTTTTAATACCATATTTTACCTTTCAATATTGTCACAACCTACATACACAATAAACGTTACACAAAACAAAATAATAAAACTAGATTAAAACTGGGGTTCTTGAATAAGTATATTTACGATATATTATATTTATTTAATATTTACTTATGGTATAAATAACTTACGACGATGGCATCAAACAAGGTTTTTATAATAAAGTAAATACAAATTAAATATGTAAAACAAATATCAAATATATGTACGTGCACACGAATATACACGCATATAGCTTAAAAAGAAAATCTATGTATAAAAAGGCGGGTCCGTTATAAATAGGTACAAAATGTATTAATACAATAAATTTGTTAGCCACTGTGATTTATCAATGTTATCGCCAATCGTTATACTATGTATGTATAACATATACCTGTCTAGTATCTACTATAATACAGGATACATCTTACTAGGTAGTATATATATATATACACCTAAACATTTGTAATTTGTTACTTTCATAATACAACTAAATAAAAACCATCATCGACACACGCACATAATATCTCATAGAATAATGCACTTTATAATTTATATTTGTATTAAAGTTTATACGTATTATACACTTTACACGTATAAAATACGATCAGTTTCATGTTTAAAAATATCGTGTATCAAATTTTTGAGAACGAAAAATTGATAAATTATTCAAAACACGGCATGAATACAGTACTTATATATTATATCATAGACGTGTATTATATGAATATTGGATGGGTGAAAAACTGTAAAAGCTCTCAATTTATTGTACTTTAAATATCTATCATACCATTCATACCTATTCATACTATTAGTGCTTATATATATCGTTTAATTCAAAAATTCTATTGTATTTACTATTTTAATATATTAATATATAATCGTAAACATTATAAGTTGGATAAGTAAACCGAAAAAATATATTCCATTCTATTTTGTACATAATCAAAAATTTAAACTTGTTGAATATATTGAACCTAAAAGTCTTAAAAACCGTTAACGGATTTACTTTATATAAACAGAAAACACGCCTTAAACTACGTATTATAACGTGTTATCTACCTTACCTATTTTATATTTCAAGACAGGCAACGACAAAATAGTCAATAACATGAAGAAAACCAATTTCAATTTCCATGGCTTTTTAGCATCATTACAGTTTTAAATCTATATCAATAATTTTATTGTTCATTAACGCAATACTTAAATTATAAAACAGTTGATAGTTCCTGTTTTTATTTAATAACACGAGGTTAGTATTATAACTCATAAAATACATTTATTCGTCTCGTACTTAATAATTCCTTGTTATGAATCTGTATACCAATTTAAGTTACTATTTTTGTTTCCAAACTTCCAAGGTGAATGTAATAATATAATGACAATAATAATAAAAATTGAATTTCCTCCATCACCTACTTTTTTTACGTATATTGTTATACAATAATTTTTATTGGTTTTATTTTTATTAAAACATTCTTAAAATCGTCATAAGATTACATTTCCCTTATTATATTCAATGGCGTTGTGTATTCTTGAGAGAAATATCTCAATAGCATAGTACCTATATATTATAATCCAAATATAATATTGAAATAGCAGAAAATTACTTTCAAAACCTTGTAACCTTTTGTATTTGTTTTCAAAACACTATAGATATATGTATACTTTTGATAGTATCAGAAAGAGGTCATATAATTTTAATGTGTAGTATAAAATATATTATTAACAAAACAATTAATTCATTGAATAAAATGATATTGCAGTGAAATTCAAAAATGTTTAAAGTTGTACCAACTATAGTTCAAAAAAAATGTCCACGTCTATAATTTATAATTTATAGCGCACAATAAAAAATACAATGAACACCCTACACAATATATCTATATAGTTATGTATTGTTGAATGAAGTTATTGGCCTGCAACGGTTTGTTGGAACTGCCCAGGTGCATTTAATGGTTTTTGCTAGTTAGCTAGACCTGGCTAACACCTGGCTGTAGTTATTTATCAAAGAAATTTGATTTTTATTTCAAATAATTTTTAGTACAATTTAGTTCATTAATTCTATAGAATTAATTTCCACCCAATGTATAATAATAATAAATCGTAAATATAATATTATACACAAATTTCCTAATTAACTTCTATACAGCTGATATAATGATTAATAACTAATTTATTTATTAACTAAGTCAGATAACTTTAAAAAAAACGTTAAACATAAACACTTTAGCTATAAATAAAACTTATTTATCATTATTTGTGTTAGCTTATCGTAAGTATTTAACTCAATTTCTTATGAAATTTCTATCTGCCAAACTGTGAAATTTACCAAATAAATTTTAGTAGGATTACCTTTATAGATATACGTATACCAATGACTAAACCAAAATAAAGTTGAAAAGTAAATAGCGTAATACTCAAGACAAACTGGGTTCTATGACCTTAATTCAAATTTTAAGAACTAAACATAATTATTTCGATACTATAAACTATACAGTATACTGTATACAAGGCTAACATGATAAACTATATTCTATGCCATGAAAAAGTATTCATTTAATCTTTAGATTTATCACACATATTTAATACTCCCAACAAAAACAAATTTATGAAACGATAATTTCAATGTACATTTATTACTATTAATAGTACAATATATTGAATAGTGCATATTAAACCTTGAGGATTTAACAATTTTGCTAACGGAAATTATATATTTAAATTAAAAATATGTACGTTTCAAAAAAGAAAACATGAACATATAAAATCTTTCCCAAAACAAATATAAATTATTTAACATGTTGGATGATTATTTAATATTATAATTAATTATAATGTATAAAAAATATAAAAAATATAATGTATATGAATATGATAACTATTACCCATACATATTTATAACCAAAACAATTATTTTCTGCTTGTAAATATTAGTCATAAATCATAATATTATAAAACCTTATGAATAATAATATTAAATATGTATATATCTTTAAATAAAATATTTGTGTTAAAAGAGTGTTGAAAAAGAATTCGAAACTCTGAGTCCGGTTTACCTAAATGAAGGACTAGCGTTTGTTTAAAAATGGATGACAAACATTTATATACTTAAGCTGAGAACAATTTTCCGAGAAATACCACTTGAAAAGTACACACATCATTGTAAAATTGTATAATTTAATAGTCTCGTGATCTGCTCAAAATCCAAAAGCTAATTAACTGTAAAAAAAAATAAATTAAACGACAGACCGTTACAATATAGGCATTAATCCGTTCGGACAATGGACGGTAGGACACGACATATGTTCAGTATACGGTTGCGCTATATAATTCACTGGGTGATCCAATCGTGAATTAATACATATTATAATATAATAACACACAATATTTACTGGACGTGCGTTGGTGCGTATATGTACCTATATGCATCACGTGTGAATTATAATATTATATCGTTCGTATACACTAGGAGAATAACGCTCACAATGCTATGTTTGTTTTTTATTGCTATTCTAATGTATAATTAATATAAAACTTTCGCCTTTACTCCATCTTGTCAATCACGAAAATATTTTACTAAGTCAAGGCCGCAATCATCTAAACTAATGCCTGCAATCATTGCCACCGTCGTTATCGTCGTCTTCACACGAATACGACCGCGTAATAATATTATAATAATAATAACAGCAAAAATATAATAGCAATATTATAACTGTAGTGAGTTATTACACGATTCTTTCTCACGCCAAAAACAATGCGTATGTGAGCGTGAAAAACCCCCTTCTAAAATCGGTATATAATAATATAATATTATCGTGAATTATTAGGTCACATTAATTTAAATCGTTAGATAGATTGGCTTACTCAGTGGACTTAAAATGTATAATACTCAAGACTATACAGTATATAGTATACACTGCGAATTTGAGCACGTTATTTTTGTCAGCAAACGTCTATGCGTAATAATAATTAAAGCTTCTGTCATGAAGATCGTGCTGACGGTTGCAATTGATTTTTGTACAAAAGATAATCCCCTTCCCCCCCTCCCCTCAAAAAAAAATTTAGCAAAATTATTTTAATCCAACTGGTTTTTATAAATTTCCTGCACAGCACGTATTACACATTTACATGTCGAAATCCTGTTATACGATATTATGTTCCGTCGCCACATATTATATCATTAATAGTTTTTCGATTTCTATGTAAATAATATATTATATAGGTGTAAGTGTAATACTATGGCTGTAACAGACAACCGCAAATTCCTATCAGCTTATTTTTTTTTATTATCGTTAATCTTCTGTAGTTTGGTCGTTTTGTTTCTACACGAGGTACAGTGACGGCGCGTCCCGTTGAAAGATTTCCCCGATTTCTATACTTATAACTGCAGTTCCCGGTTGTTAATCCCGAGCAGTCCCGTATAGCATTATAATACAAGAAACGCGTTACGCAAGTCACTACATACAGCCGTACTGTGCGCATACAGGAATTGCTGGCGTCTTCTTTGGCGCGACCTGCATATCCGTGTCGGTATGTGTGTATTGTGTGACTCTCAATTTTTTTTTTCACAAATCCGGTTTAGGATGATTTCACTCTGACGCAGCTACGACGAAAAAGACCGAGCCAGCCGAATTATATTGCCACCTCTGGACGTAATACTGTGCATAATAATAACAATTATAATAATTGTATATGTGCGACACGTCATCGATTTCAAAATGTTATTTTTTTACGAACTGTAGCGCACACAATTACAGCGTGTTCTAGATGAATCATTGGACGAAGCACTAGGGTTTTACCTACACGATTATAAGTTGATGGCTATTGCGGGAGTATTATGAAATGTTTTTTTCGAAAAAATCATACACTAATTATGTGCAATTTGTGAGTGCCACCGTGAAACAAGTATGCGTCGTTTTGAGGTCTTAGTCCGTATGATAATAAACTTCAAATAAATTACTTATTTTTCGCCGATTGCAAGATTAACACCGTAATAGAACACCACACATCATACTTTGCGAATAAAAGCTTTAAACCGCGGTGCGTACTGATACGTACGTCGTAAAGAACGCGAATGAAAATCAATTTGTCGTTTGTCCGTAAGTTAATGCAGACGACAATGATTATACGGAAACGTTGCAGCAGAACTCGTCCACAACTTAGCCACAAGCATCATAATTACCATGTATCGGTCATCCAAAACGCAATAGATGAGTATCAGATTGTCAGGCGGACGAGTTATTAGCGAGATCGCGCGTTGAAAATTCGAAACCATAAATCCCGATATCACCCTAGTGTGTGCGTGACCCCGCTGCTAACCAATGATACAGTGCCCGTCAGTCGATTGATCGAGTGAATGAAGATTTTAACGTCAGTCTGAAACCATGAACACGTTTGGAAGCGGTTAGGAATTCGTGAAATATAATATTACTATATACGCAATAATGGTAGTTGGGGCGATTGTACCAAAATTGCTGTTAAAATGTAATACCAAAATAACTCAAATACGCAGCCCGCTAAACCATCCCGTCCCGAATACGACGCACCCAAACTATATACACAAATATTATAATGAATATATCATATATTATGATATATTGTACCTATTAATACCTATAGCCTTAATAATATTACGGTTTAGAATTTTATATTATATTATTATTCAAACAATATAGACCATTGTACCTATACTATATTTAAATTTACATTACGTATAACTGTAGAGGTACATACAAATATGTGTATGCATAATTCATAAGATGTTCAAAGGCTTGAAAATTTAATACAATGTTTCTCATAAGTTGTTTTTATATCTATACCAATTAAACACATTGAAAATACCAAAAAACAATTTTTTTTTATTTTTTTTTTTTTTAAACGAAAAGTAGCGATTTTTCCTCAAAGGATTTTAATCATTTTCATGTAATTCAAAAAATACAGAACGCGCGTAGGTACTTGAAACTTGAAAATTTTTTCATTGCGGTGTATATTATTATTTTTAATATACAATAAAATTGTCGAAATACTTAGGCTAATTTTAAGCTATTTATGTCATTATATGATACGTCCGTATTAACTTCTAAATTGTATGAAATATTTTTGGCAAAAATCATTTCAACCTACCAAATTTAAAAAATAATAATATATTGTAATATAATAGTAATATAAAATACATAATATTCTACATACATCGATACTTTATCCGTAAAAATTGATGATGATCCATCCGTTTTTTTTCTCTCACAGTTGTGGACACAATCATTTGTTAATGAGTTTAAATTTAACCCATCCATTACTCTATAAGAAGATAGATATGTAAAAAAAACTATACACAACAATGAATTCTTCAGCTTTTATTAATTACATTTTTTTCTTATGATATAAAAAGTTTTTACAAAATTAAATATAAATGAAACTTTAAAATACAAATTATTTTTAAATAAACCTGTATTATTTTTTCAATATTATGTGTTTTTTGTATCAGATGACACCATATACAGCAGAAAAAAATCTAAACTTTTTAAGTGTTTTATAGTAACCAATTAATTGGGTTGAAATGGGTACTTATTAAGAGGTGAAAAAATTTTCTCGGACTTCGAAATTATCAGGAAAGACATTTAAAAAAAAAACAAGAATTTTTTAAAATCTATTTTTTTTTTTTTTTTGTTATAAATTATAATTTATAAGTTATAACACTTATAACTTTTAAAGACTCGAATTTTCATGTATTTGTATTAAAGCATTTTTAAAAATGGCATAATTTTCAAAATATATTTTTACATAATGAAATTTTCGATTTTTATTCAAATTGTCTATATTATGATGAAAATAAAAATGTGTAAATAAAGCTTAAAATTGCTATACAAAGTTCTTCATGTCACAATTAAAAGATATTAAAAAAAACATAAGCACTTTTTTTATTTTTAAAATGTTAACTAAACTCATCGAAATCACGAATATATAATGTGTTCTGGAGGGGGAAGTGACCGGCCAATATCATACGAGAGTATACCTAAAATGATGAAGAAATAGCATTTAAAGAGAGAATCTAACTTTTTTATTTTTAACTTATGGGTAATTTAACTTTTTTTAAACAAAACCAAATCTACCACGCATTTTTATGTTTCTCTAAAACTTTTCAACATTTTAACATAATTTTTTTTTTTAAACTATTTAATTAAATAAATTAATTTATCCTATTAACCAACATACACAATTAAACCACAAATTATGCAAATTATTATTATTAAATTGAAAAAAGTAAACATTTTTATCAAAATTTAGAATTTTTAAAAATAAATCTCGTATTAATTCAATATTTAGTATGGGTTTTCATCTGTGTATTATTTAATTGAATAATACCTAGAATAACTTATAAATTTGGTTTTCATATCTTTCATAATTGCAGGATTCTAATCTAAGATAAACTTTTGTATAACATTAACCAGTCACTTCCCCCCGAACACATTGTATATAAATCATTTTTAATTACAAATTTAATACAAGGTTTCTTAAATGCTGTTCATAGAAATTAATAAAAAATAGTTATTTTAAAGACATAGGATATTCATTTTCACATGTAAAATAATGATTTTTATGGTTTTGTTGTAATTAATCGTAAAAACTTGAAATATTTTATTAATACTACTAAATTATCATTTTCTTTAAGTACTTTATGAGATTTTCAAAATATTTATACTAATTTATACTATTTATAGATACATGCAACTTTCGAATTAATTTAATCTTTTTCCTATAAATATTGATAAAAAAATGTAAGCTGAACCAACTATCATTTATTGAATATAATATACCCATACATTTTACTTATTGACATTTTAAAAATTTGATACTACTTAGACACAATTTTTTTATAAAAGTATTTTAATTTATTGTCGATATTGCAGAATACCTAGACATTTAAATACAATTATCGATTTTAGTTATTTTATTGTAATTTAAAAAAATATTATTCATTGAGCGTAAAGACTTGAAACTTTTCGTTACTTCATATATCATAATTTTCTATAAACAGTAACATTTTTAAAATATTTAGGTTGATTTTAAGATATTTATAAAATTATATAACGACCTATTATATTGTTCTATGGGCTATAGTACAACTGTATAGATTTATATATTATATATAATTATTAATACTAGTAATATTGTATAAAATAATTTCTATGTAATGTAAAACTAGTTCAACTTACCATTATATTACTTATAAAAAATAAATTACTAATATTAATATAAATATATCATAAAATAACCGTAGAAATATAGAATAGGTAACAAATAGAAAACCGTCTTTGTAGCAAAAACATGTTTTTAATATAATCTTATTCAATGATCTATCATAAAACTCAAGATTAACACATTCATTAGGTAGGTAGTATGTATATTATTATATTTATTTACTTAATGACAAGATATACTCGACGGTTCGACACCTCCTAAACAATAGAAAAACGGCCTCGGTTTTTTTTAATTGTTTGATCAGTAGATTTATGTACTGTAGTTCTATATAAATTATATATAATACATAGAGGTTCAAAGAGATCTATTAAAATTTCTAAACTCATTATTTTGAAAAGTTGCAACTTTTTTTTATTATATTATTATTACACAATTTGATGTCATTATGTCTTTACAAATTTTTATCCTTATCATTTTATTAAGCTTATACCTTATTATATGATAATTATCATTATGTTAACGTACGTTTATAATTTAATATTCAGAATATTCTAAAGCAGAAGTATTTAAACTATACATATTTAAAGTTTTTGAAAGCGGAGAAGTAAACCTACATGGACCCAGATAGATACAAAAGGTATCCTTGCAATTGCATCCAATAGAATCTCTTTCTATTTTACATATATATTACTATAAATTATTGACGCTTTTCAAACGTTGGTGGTTTCAGTCATTTTTAATAATAAAAGTAATCATTTTTTTTAATTTTCAATTCTTTTCAGCTATACCAGATACCTATATAAAAAGTTCGAAAATTCTTAATTACTGTATGCATATCTTTTAGTATCTAAATGGAGCAACAACAAATAGCATACTATACATTTATAAGGTAGGTATAATGTTTAATAACTTTATCAATTAGGTACATCATAAATTCTTTTATCAGTCAAAATTAGTCTAATGATTGTTTCCAAAGTGTTTGAGCACCCTGTATATTTATTTAACTAATTGAACATTTTATGTACATTAACTATAAATATGTTAATTAATATAATTATCTTCTAGATTTACTTTTATCCAATAATTTTTCATTAAAAAAAATATTAATAAAACTTTTACATTTAATCGTTTTAATTTATATTAAAATACTAATTTTTAATCTGATAGTACTTATTTTGGAATCAGCATTTACATAAATTTCTGAAATGACGCCCTTACCATAGTGTTACTTTACTTCAATCATCTAAATTTTAAAGACTAACTAATTAACTAAATGACCAACATATAATTATATATTTATGTGATAAACATTTTATAAATATTAAGTTAACTTTTATACAAATATTATATTTTTATTTTTTCATCATTTTTATATACTTATATTATATTTAATAGTTAACCAGAAGTTTGTCTATAATAATAAATTACGAACCATGAAAATATAAATTGTCATAGCTATATAAGTTATATCTCGTGTTGTTTAAAATTAAAATAACTACATTTTATATAGCACATTTATAAAACGAAAATATAATAATACATAATTGTATTTCGAGTATTTAACATTTAAATTATCCAAATAAGCTACTGGTTATTCGACATTATCTATGATAATATGTTAATCATATAATATTAAATTAAGCAACGATACTATTTTATGATTATGAATGATGTCATAGCTAGTGTGAGTGTTAGCCAACGATAGCTAGAATCAAATCTGTCCTATTCCACTTCGATAAGTTCCGACATAGGTATACTTGTATTTCATAACTGTTATTTAGCGACCGATATGTACATGTCCACGCTATACATATGAATGTATATTGTATATTATGTAAATGTAAATTAGTAAATTAATTACCACATTATTATTAGCAGTACCGTATCATTCAAATGTTATTGTTATTGTGACCTAAGAAAATTTACGACCACATTATTTTCTTGTATTTAATTGATCCAAAATTTAAAACAAAACCCATTTCAACCTGTTTTATTTTCCATCATTGCAAAATTGCTAAATGTAAAAAAATAGTTTTACTTCGATAATTTATGACCTGCAAAATGTTTATTGCATATTATGGGAAATACAAATATACAAAATTCAAAATCAAATCCATAAACAAAAAAAGTTATAGTTCAATTAATCTAAATTAGTCTTAAAAAATATATAAATATACTTGAAATTGATGTATAATATACTCACGTTTGGTGTTCATTGTTAATTGAACATACTAGCAAAATGGAATGCATAAAAATAATAACTGATTTTTCTATAAGACTGCGGAGTGGGCGCAACGCGAAAACACCTCTGAAAGCATCGCATGCATACTAACTCAGAGGATCCTATAATACACCTGTAATGCAATATAACAGACAAACCATTATATTATGTTAGGTAATACGTCGGCAGGAGTAGCGTGTCCAGCGTATTTGAACTTTCACCTCGTCTCTACGCCAAAATCTACAAAAACAAATACACATTAGTATTCATATACCTAAGTATGAATATATACCTACATAAAAATATTATAATAAATATTAGTGATTTATCTACACAAAATATTTAATTCTTAAAAATATTATACTTGATATCTATTTGTTGTATTATTATGTATAATATGGATGTGTATATTTGTGAAGGTGATTTTCAATTATTCATACAAATAAAAACTATTTTTAAGACCACAAAGCTTGATTTGATATTATACTTAAGTTTTATATTACTTAAATATTAATGTAAAACTATATTATTATTTTCAATTGTATGCATTTTTTTTTACAAAAACATTTTTCTTTCATAAGTTTTTTAATGTTTCCCCACAACAGCGGGACACTATAGAGACAATTTTTGTATTTTACCAATTAACCTATATTTTGCTTAGGTGAGCTTGCTCCCATATAATACTAAACATTTTGAGATTTTCCCATATACTACTGAATTTTATTACGAAAATGTAAAAAATGCATTACAAATGTTAGTTTAACAATGTAAAATACTAAACAAATGCTTATATTTCAAAAACATCATATTATTAAAAACATTTTAACGTAAAAAAAAAATACATTATACAATTTTGAAATTGGTTTTCTTCCATTAACTTTAAATAAGAAGATAAATTCAATAACAATTCTATACTAATATGAGAAATGCTCATTCACAGTATACACATACATTAAGTGACAAAAATAATAGAAAGTACCGTCATATAATTATTCATTAGTAAAAAAATGTTTGGTCAAAGTGGTTCTAATACCTATTAATATGCAATAATTTTGAAAGGAAACTAAAATAATTAGAACTGTTTCATAAGTTAGGACTTCACAACTAATAATTATAAACATAATAAAATATTATACATAATATACCATTTGTATATTATAATTATCATATATTTAATTTTAGTATTTATTTATTCTTTATTTAAAAATACTCACGGCACCATTGAGAATTGTTGTATTTTTTATGATGTTTTTATATTTTTAGTGTAAATGACATTTTTTAAGATAAATTCATGGGTATACAGTTTATGTCAATTAAATGATAATACATTTATAATAGTTTATATATTAAATTAATATTTGTCCAATCCTGACTTCTGCAGTAAGGATAACATGTTGGATATCGGAAGACCACCGGCCATGAATCATGTAAACCGAATCCTTATTGTAGGTAATACTATTAAAGTATTTAAGTGGCCTCCTGAATATAATAACTGTAAGCTACGAATACAATTATCTCTTTTCTCAAAATAATATAATATGTTTGTGAAAAAAAGTAAAAACAAAAATTACTTTTACTATTTCATTTTCGTTTGAATATGAAAATACTAGATTAAACATACTTTTTTGTTCGCTGTATAGAGTATATATGCGGGAAAAAAATTATTAAGACATAGAGCATATAACATACAAGAGAAAGATAGGCAAATGATATGCACTTTGCTATATGTTAGGTATCGAGTGGGTCACTATTATAGGCTTGTTAAATTTTTATTCATGAATTTGATATATCATTGAATACGAAAAACGATTCTGAGCTGAGACTGTATGATAGTCTATATCACTAAGTATATTTCGTAGTATGTTTTTCGATTTTATATAGCTATTAAAGTTAATTATTTACATTAGGTTGATCAAATTTTTTCCAAAAATATTACATTTATTGTATTATTTATTATTTAATTATTATAATAATAATATATATTTATACCATATTATATTGATTTATATATATAATTCAAAATGTAATAACCTCTTTCTTTAAATACCATAAAACAGAACAGTAAAAATATGTCCATAGTATAAATGGAAAATAATAATATTTTAAAATAATTCAAAAAATTCATTGCGTATAATAAAATTCATAATATTATGCTTAAAAATTACAAAATAACACTACAACAAATTTCACTAACGATTCCATAACCACTCCAATTCTTTAATTTTAGAACTATCTTCAAATCTCTTATCATGTATACAAGAAGACTTAGAAAAATATAGCCCAGAGATTTTCTAGTTAGTGAATAAGCTGGTTAGTATAGTATATAAGTTGTAAAGATTTAATTAAGTTATAATTTTATTAAAAAAACTACTACCATTGATATGCTGTCACTGGATGGCCTCTTTAATTCAAGAATTAACCATGTAAAATAATATTAGGAACATTTATATGTATAAGAACAATTTGTAAATGCTTATAATGAATTATTTACTATTGATTTTTATCACTACTCACTAATGCTTATTATGCCATATGCATACAGATTGAATAACTAAAAAATGTTCATGCCTATAAGCTATAAATAGTTCAAAGATAATTTAAATGTTTTGAAATTTCAACCGTAAATAGAAAATGGTGACATAAAAATTTAGTAAAAATTTCAAATATTTATAGTTATTTGTTTTTGACTTTTGAGTTAGGTAAATAAAAAAACAAAATCGATTTTGTCGAAAATTAGATTTGCGTAAAAATTCCTGTTTTCCTTAATTTTGTTTTTGTTTTTTCCCGATTATATTTATTTTTGACCTCACAAAGTACCAATTAGATTCAAATTTTTCACCAGACACTAATCCCATTTTTTAAAATCTAAACATTTTTATTGTCCAAAAGAATTAATTACACATAAAACAAAACATTGTAAAATCAATACATTCATTACTAGTTCAGGATCATGGTATCAAGTATGCATGATGTGAAAAATTAAAATAATCTAAGCCACTTTAATTAAATAAATTATTATTATTTAAAATTAGAATATTACGTTCTAATTTCGATTAAATGTTATCGATTTAAATATTATTAAAAATTTGAAACACAAATTTAACCTAACTTAAAGGTCATCATAAACCAAAACAATAATGCTTAATTATTATTATTTCTATCTAATATAATATAATAATGATAAACCAATTTAAGTAAAATGTTTCAACCTAAAAATAGCGAACGCGATTTTAAGCAAATATCGTGTTCTGTTAAAATAACTACTCCATAATAGTTATATTATTATATTTCTCTAATCTTTTAAAATGTAATACATTATTTAGTTATCAAAATTAACCTGTTGATCTTTTAAATAAAAATTATTTTTTAAACGATGTTTAGTGAATGATAATTTTTAAAATATTTTAATGGTGTAAAAAATCCATTTATTAGTCAATAGATAATTTTATTTGCTCTCATCATTATTAAAATAGAAATTCGTTTTGTAAATATGCAAAAATGTTGTGTAATGAGGAACTCTTGAGCATCAGAAGGTTTTATAATTCTCTTTTGAAACCCAATTCAATAAGATATTTGCTTAGATCTTATAACACTTGAACCATAGTCAAATACTGAAATTTAAAAATTAAATTAATTTCGTAAATTTGTACACTTTATTTTATAAGAAAAAAAATCTGTATTGATTAGCTGAAAAATATTGCCTTTTTGAAGTGAGCCGAATACGTTAAGAAACGATTTTCGAGTAAATATTTAAAAATAAAAGAAAGGATCTTTAACTACTACCACGAGGATGAGACAGCTATTAATAGTATAATAGCTTAAATAGTATTTTTTTGTTGGCTATGATCCTGAATATGTTATAAAAAAAATCAAGGAAATATTTTTGCCATTATAATATGTTTTGACTATTTTTCGTCATTGAGGTTAGGTCGATGTAATGAATGAGTACACTTTAACTCAATGATAAATCATTTCAAACAAAAACTATTCTGAGCAAAAAGTCAAAAACAATAGGTCAGTCTTTACTGTCAGTTAATCAGTTTTTATTTTTATTTTCTAAAGATATTTTATAATTTTTGGTTCTAATCGAAGGAACTAATGTATTACACATGATATAATAAACTAAAGTTTAATCAATTTAATATAATTATTTACGAGTGAATGTCACAATTTTTTGGAATAATCAATCAACTGCTTCAATTTGAAATTGGTTTCAGGTTACAAACCCGATCTACTAATATTAAAAAAAAGTCTGTTTCAACCACAAAAAAAAAATGAAAGATAAATAATATCATATAATATAGATACTAAAAATTTCATAAATTTTATTGTACAGTTCTTTTGTACCTACATTGTATACACTGCGAGTTACTTATACACGACCAAATTGATAAGTTAAAGATTAAAATTAAAAAAAAATATTATCATTATTGTATACCATGATAAGAACTTGTTCAAAAATGCCGGTTTTAACAAATACTGTAAATGATTTATAGTATTTGGTTTTATATTATATTTAATTAACTATAATTTATCATTTTGATTTTTGATCGATCTCACTCATATTAATTTTATAGTTAATAAACTTTTTAATGGTTGATGTAAGTAAAGATGAAAATGAGACTACTAAATTACCACAAGTCGCAAAAAAATCAAGTGATACCATGGGTAGGTATTATTAATACCATTTAATTAGTAATTACATTGATTAATAATACTTTAGTCTTACATGATGTATTTATACAAACATGTTCATGTATCAATTTTAGCATCAGCTGCATTTTTAACTTGCGTTGCGGCTGGTGCTGGTTTATTTGCATTTGCTTCAACTCTGGCATCAGCTAGAAAAACAGACCCCACCATGTTTTCCAAAGGTCAAGCTCCTCCATTGCCTACTGCTGAATCAGGTGTACAGTTGGCTATTAGAGCACTGAAATGGGGAACTTTCTACGCTTTTGGTGGTTGTGGATTGTTTTTTTATGGTGTTTGGAAAATGAGCGGAGCTAATGATGCAAGTATCTTTTTTAATACAAATATTATAATTTAGTAAATGTTGTATAATCTATGAACTTAAAACAAGGTCTACTTGTATTAGTAATAAATACTATACAGTATTAGTATTATAATACAACTAAGTAGATACTTAATATTATATGTTCTGCTGTACTTATGTTTTTCACTTTTTTTATAATTTATTCGAAACATCAACCAATTTTCCACTAAGGTTATTTCTCTTTATTTCCCTATTTTAAAAGCAAAAATATCTTGTTTTTTCTAAGTTTTAGAACTTTTGTTCTAATTTTTAAAGATTTTATATTTCTTTAATGTTGCAAAAAATAGAGCCATTTAAAATCAATCTTTATTAGGTACTAATGTTTGATTTCAGATTGAAAAATTGTCATAGATACATACATTAAAACATTGCAGAAATGTATATAACTAATGACAAAATATACATACTTACCATTTAGATAAACAACTTATCTGGTTAGAATGTTAATTTTTAACAAAATAAGGGTATGTTAAACTTCAGACGTAAGTCTCTTTTCCTACCTTTAAAAAAACACCTCAAACTTAGCCTATTAAAACGAACTACTACTAAATAAAACCGTATCAAAACTAGTATGGCATTATAGTATTCAACTATGAAGGTTCTGGAAAAAAAAATAATACAAATCTATCAATCGATAAAATTACGTATGATTACAAATGCATCATTCTATATATCAAATCACTCTTCTCTCAGACTTAAAAGTTCAAACTGTTTCAGAAGTAGAATAATTTTCTTATAAACTTTTGCTCTTGTCTTGCAAACCAACCAAATCCTCAGACTCTTGCCCTTGGATGTGAACATCCCAGGGAATATCCTGAGAAGGCTCAAGAGAAACTGGTATGGGGACTTACTATAAAGTAAAAAAAAAAAATTATGAACAGTTAAGAATAAATAAATATATATATATATATATCATACCTAAAAAGTTACTTCTGTGTGTAATTCTTTTTATCATTATTGACATTCATGTCTAATACCTACTATACATCAAGTATATAATATTGTAAATACATTTTTATAAATTACATATTTAAAAAAAAAAAAAAAAAAGAAAAAATATATGTGCTATAAAATATAATTTATAGTTACTAATTATTGGTTCTTTATAAATTTTCTTAATAATATTACAGTAATATATAATGCTATGTGTGATTGTTTAAGGGGTCATCTTTTTTGTACTCAGTTAACAGCTGAGATGAACTACCTTATTACAAGTATTATTTTAACAACAACTGTTGATGAGGCTCTGCACCTCTTTCAGTAAGTGGATTGCTTACTCAATCACACCTATGAACCAATATCATATTGTCGCAAGCCATTTACAATTTTAAAAATTACAAAAATAAATACTTTTCTTTTGTGTTGTGTTATATATTTTCTAAGATTATATATAAATTCAAAACTGCTATATTTTATATTTATATATTTCTCAATTAGTGTACTGCAATGTTATTATTACATTTTTCTCAGTATTAGTGTATATACAATAAATTTGCCATAATGACAAAATTACGATCTTTGAATTTAGTATTTATAATCAGTTATTACATTAAAAAATAATGAGATTAGTTATTGAATAATAGTTTTTTAATATATCTATTTATTAGTACATTTAAATGGGTTGAGATTCACGAATATTTGTATTTTTTCTGTTAAAAATAAATAACTTATACTATCAGTAAGAAAATAATAATACTTGGATCTCAAACCATTTTAAACAAAAACATACTTATATTATAAATTATCATATTTTAATTTCACAGATGCAGGAGTTTAGATTGAAAGTTGGTTCATTTCTCCCAAGGCTTACACCAACTGTTCACAATTCTCGTACAGAGTTTGAAGGATTGACAGATTTAATGACATATTTGGCTACAGACTATTCAGGACAAACTCCAAAAACTAAAATCATTAATGAATCAAATAATGAGACTAAAAATGAAATACCCAAAAATTGATAGAAACATTGTAATGTATATTACATTTATTAAATAGTTGTTTAAATAAAATAAACAAACAATATTTTTTTTTAAATAATTTACAAACAAAAATACATAACAAAAAAAAAAGGTTGAACAAAATAAAGTGTGTACTTATAATGTAGCATACTTAATTATTTCCTAGCAGCTAGGTATGTACAGTAATGTTGATTTGTTTATAAATTAGAATATACTTAACCGTGTAAGTGTGATCGTGATAACAATATTAAACATAAGAAACTTTCATTTATTACATCAAGTTGTCATATTTAGTATGAACGATAAATTAATCATCATCAGATATTATAATAGTAAATATACATTATTAAACTATTCTAAAATTAATTATATTTAACTAACATTTCAGAGATCAAAATTTAATCTTGAAGATTATTTCATACTAATGGTTTGTATAAAAAAACTTCTTAATCTTGGCGATATTATCTGTTGATTTATTCCTTATTATCAAATACATGGTATAATAGAACATTTAACAAAATGTACTTAATTAAATAATAAATTTTATATAAAACAGATTTATCTAACTGATAAAGTAATAATTGTTTAAATTATTATAATTAAATGACTCAATGGACACAAACCATATTATAAGTAATGATTACTTAATTAGTCATTCAGTAGTTTGTGTTAATCAACATCAAACTATAAACATTGAATTAAAATCATAATCGCTTTAGATAGTTTAAAATTGAAGTTTATTGTTAAATATATTAAATTTTAGGTTTAATAATAATGTAATTGTCTATTATTAAACTTACTAGCTACTGCCCGCCTACCTTGACTGTCCTCCATCTACCACCACACCGGCAATTTCTTGCCCACCTATTTTCCCACACTCTAATCGCTGCTGTTCTTGAATTTCCTACCAACTGCATTTTACCTTCACATCTATTACATTGCTTCACTGTTAGTGGACATTTACCAATGTATACATTTCTAATGACATCATAATCTTTCATGTAGTCGGAATGTTGTTTTCCATTTGTTATTGTATCTATGGAAGATGTATTATACCTCAAACAATCTGGTTCTTGCCCAAACACCAATTTCAATGGTAAATGTTGGTAATAAAGAGCAGGAGATGCAACTTCATGAATTCCTGCTGCGACTGATGAAAGAGGCGTTATATTGACCTGGCTTTGAAGTGTATAGCATTCATCAAACAGCATTTCATCATGCTCACCACCTAGTTGAACAAATCTTGAAAGTAAACGAAATGTAACTGATAAAACATCTAAATTGTCAATGTTTTTAATAAATACTGGTAAGCAATTAGGCCTCAATAAACCCCATATACGAATCATAAGCAATAACTCTCTTATTGAATTTATAGCATACAAATCATTTAATAAGTTGTATCCAGCATTGTCCCGTGGCTCTGGTATTCTAGAAACTACATTTAAAGCAAGCTGTGCTACCCATTGAATGAGTTGATGGAGTGATTGAAGAGTGCTAGGTTCTACAGTAAAATCTTTACCACCCAAACTAGGTAAAATTTTATCAATGTCCACAATTGGTTCTTTAAGTGCATTTGATATATTCTCAGCTGGATCTCGATCAACCATGATGTCACTGACACGTAAAACATTCTTGAATGCATTACAAATAGAATGAAGCGTCATTAAATGCATAAGGTCAGAACGCTTTCCTTGTGCTCCTGGCATCATCTTATAAAGAAAAGAACGAATACTCAAATAGGTAGTGTACTCTTTTTGTTGAAGAACCTGGGATTGTTTATGGAAGTTTTCACTGAAGCGATTGCACACAGCCTCTAGCATGTTAGGTCTTAATGATATAGCCAAATCCCACCAATCCAGGCCAGTCACCAAGCAATATTCAAGTTGTAATGTGGCATAGGCAACAGTTAATGGCCCATTCAGTTCTGCCACAGAAAGTAGTTGAAATAAATATAAATTTCCCATGTTGTCGCAAACAACAAAAACATTTCCTAGGTAAGAAATGTCCAAGTCTGAAAACTGAATATTGCTACTATGCTGTAAGCCTATTTTTCCTATATTATCTTCGCAATAGCTACTCAATTCAAATAAACATTGTTGAGTTAGTTCTCTGGATAAACAACATACTTGATGATTACTAAATGCAGCCACAACATATTGACTGCAAGAAGACTGATTGTAAGATATAGACATTTTGGGTGTAGCCAATGCTGTTAATTGAGCTCCTACAGTAAATGAGCTTTTTTTAATCCAACATACTGTTGGATGGTCTTCAGTAATGACTTTTTTAAAAACTTTGTTAATTGGATTAGTTTTCTTAACTAATTCCCACGTTTCTATAATACATCCATTACTGCTATTACTACCAATAACTAGTGATTCGGATCCTTCTCGTAATAAAAATTTCACATGTGAAATAACTCTATCCACTGTTTCGTTAAAAGTTAAGAAAAAGCTAGGCAGCCACTGTGATACTATGGTGCAACTTTTTTCATTAACAAGCTTTATTGAGACTTCATAACAATGTATAGGCGATCGTGGCCGTCCATCAGATGTAACAATCAAAAAATTTCCATTTTGTCGATAACTGATGTCAACAACCGATATACGATATCGAGCAACAGCCAAACTATTAGTAGCTGAAATCATGGGCTCCCCGCTGTCATTAGTCAATAGGGCAGCAATCATACCTGTAGCAGACACAACCAAACATCCAGGTAATCCTGTGCCACCCCATGTTCGTAAAGATGGTGTAAATCTAACATAGTTGAATTTTTCAAAATAGTTAATATTATCTGCCTTTTCATTTACAAGCATTAATTTTTTTCCCAAATGGAAAAATGTACCAGCTATAATAGGTTCACCTCGAAAATCTTTCGAACCAACCTGTACCCAGTTGGTAAGGTTGTGATCAGTACTACAAGTCCATATTGATACAGCTCCATTTTTATCTCCGATTAACAGTGAATATCCATACATATCCCATTCTAAAGTCGTGACAGTACAATTATTTGATGTGATCTTATGGTACTTCCATGGCACGTTAAGATCAGCTATGTAAACATGTGAACCCCAATTTATGTTAACGTGATCGTCTAAATCGAATGTAGTTACCCAAGCAACGATATTATTAGCAGAGATCTTGGCTAAACACTTAAAACACATATCTTCTTCCATTTGTTCATTTTGAAATTGTGTTTTCCAAGCTTGTTTACGAAATATTGAGTATACCAAGTCCATTATACCGGGCCGGCGAATTGTGTCGACTAATGCATAAGTATTTTGATCACTTGCATACAAACAAGACACAATAAATACACAACATTCAATGAAGCTTGAAAAGCGTCACAGAATGGCTTACGGTGTATTTATGTCGCAACATAACATGAAACGTCGAACTACAAAAACAGTTATGTACGTCGAGAAATTAAAAAACGAAAGAGCGAAAAATTAAAAAGAAAGTTAAACGTAAACAAAATGCTTCTTTTTTTTTATCATCGAAAAACGCTATCAACACAACAAAATTATATTTGCGCCGTTGCCGGATTGTTTCTTAAAACATAGCTTGTTATCATAGTTTCCACAGTCTCTGCCATAAGGAGTGACAAGCTGCGCCAAAGTAACTTGTGTTATTGTAATAATTGATGTTGTATGTATATTGTATGTACGCGTACTGTGTAGCCGTGTAGGTACTTACTACTTGGTTCGTACCAATTTATCGATTTATGTTTTTTAGTTTTTGTAACGCAGTACGTTCAAAACTGACCTATTTGGATGTCTTTTTTAGTCTCGTACGAATCGTTGTAATGTCTACGAAAAGAGTTTGACAAGTAACAACGAGTGAGCATCATGCATACGGCGGAATACTCAATTGTACAGAAATTTAATGTGCATCTTTGTTTTTTCAGTGGAAAACCAGTCGATTGAAAATAAGCCGGCCATTGTGAGCCCGCCGAGACAAGTTCTGCCTGGTTATGTGGCACAACAGCCTCCACCACACACTAACCAAATACACTTGCAGACAGACTTTACGTCTCCACCACCAACACACCCCCATGGGTTCTGGCCACAACAAGCTTTTCCCAATTCGTGGCAAACACAGTTCCGTATGCCCAGTCCTGCGCCACAGACCAAGACTACCGTCACAAACACTACGACGTGTAATAATAATTCTCCCACGTTCAGTTCCACTAGTAACAGTACTATAAGATCACCTTTACCACGCTGGAGGTCGTTCAACAACACAGCACGTCAACGAACACCTTATCAATATGGGAATACTCCAAGAAACAATTATCCAAGACAATTTTCTCAAAATGCTGTATGTTACTAGGAATTTTAATAATATATATATATATATATATATATATATATATATATAAATATACATTATATTATACTATAACTTCTTTTTTACAGAACGGGAATTTCTTTGCTAGTTCTCCACAAAACCCACAAACACCATCTTCATCATCAACACAAAATTGGCCACAATTTAATCAAAGACCTCGGTTTATACCTAGACAACACATGCGGATGAACAGACCTCGTAGTTCTGTTCAAAATCAATCAAATGGAACTAATCAGGTTAGAACTTATGATTTATAATTCAATTGTTTTAAATACATTTTGTGGTAAATTAAACTATCTATTTGAAAAATTGTTCTACTTTATGAATTCGTTCCATAAATAGATTACTTTAATAAAATATTTATATTAATTTAAGTTTTACTAAATTATTACTTAATTTGTTGTAAAATGTAGGAAACAAATGCTGTGACAGAGTGCAAAACAAGAAAGCGCAAATTAAAATCACAGCAATCGGGAGAACCACAACGTGCTCAAAAACCATGGAACCGTGAGGATGCTGTAAAAGCAATTGCTGCTGAAATGGAACTGCGAACACCTAAAAACAATCAACAAATTATGATAAGATTTCCAGATCATGAAATTACGCGGCAAATTGTTCAGAACTTTCATACTGACATTAAATCTGTACATTTCCATACACCATGTAATCCAAGGTAAGTAACTTAAACTGCAATTATCGATTAAATTACATTTTTGTTTTTAATTTAAAAATGAAATATATATTTGGTAAAAACTTAAAATAATTTCTATTTTTTATTTCATTTTAGATATTGTTATGTGCAAGTACAACCAAGTGCAAATATTGAAAATGTTGCAAATGCATTAAATGAAACTTTTTTCCAACATGAAAAATTGCGAGTAGAAATTAAAGAAAGTCAGTTTGAAGAGAAGGCATTCCCAGAGTGCATTGATCCATACACGTAAGTGTCTTTAATTTTACATTCATATAACTACTAAAAACTATATATATTTTTTAAATTTGAAATTCTTTTTTAAATTTATTTAGTTTAGATAATTTACAGATTTGTAGTATATTTGATAACTATTACAACTATAACCCTATAAAATAATTATATTTTTCTACTTTAAAATATAATATATATTATTCATATGGATACTTACCTGTTATAGTATCACCCCCCCCCCCCCCCCAAAATGTAGTTATTTAACAAGTTTGTGCATAGCTTGCTTAAATAATTATTCAAGTTGACAACTATTTATTTTCTTATTTATAATAATTCTTCGACACAAAATTGTATTGATGATTATTCATTAGACCATCAATAAAATAAACTTTATAACTTTTAAAAATGACTATGGCATTCTCGAATTTTAAAACTAAATATCGAAACAAATGCATCTTGTTAACTTACATACTCAATGATGTATTTCTTCATATTTTTATGATTTCTTCACATGTAAGCATTTAATGTAAAATATTTTTACTTTAAATTCAATAGCACTATTTTCATCAAAATATAATGCCACAGTTTATCATAGTTCATCATTTTATACGATAACACATTGAAGTAATTCATTTGGTGTAAATATGAAGGAAATTCCGAGCATTATAACAATATGTCTAATATATATTCATAAATTAACAAAATTTCTCAAAGATCAAATTAATAAATGACAAAATATTAAAACATAATATTATAGCAATTTGTGTGCCCCCCCCCCCCCCTGTACAATAACAGATAAATACTTTATAACTTATATCAGGGATTCCCAACATAGGCGCTACCGCCCCCTTGTGGGCATTTTTTATTTTGAAGGAGGCGTTTTTATGAGAGGGGTGTTCATCTATCATTTAAATTTTTTTTGTTTATAACTGATTGTAATGAAATGTATAACTGGATAGAATAAAAACTAATTTAAAATACCAAATGTAATCCACAGAATTATGTAGATATATTTATAGACACTTAAATAACATTAAAATAATTATCTTATTGGACTATATATTTAGTCACATAAATAATTTTTGTGTTATAATTTTATATTAACAAGTTCAAAATCAAATTATATAATTCATATTATTAGTAGGTATTTAAATTTAAAATTAACTAAATTGTAGCGTTAAAATGTTAAATTATATTTTGTCTTAAATTAAATAGCTTACTAAAAAATAAAATGTTTATCATTTTAAAAAATTGATTGGGGGGAGTGGTGAGAAATTTTTAAAATCTAAAAGGGGCGTTGAGTAAAAAAAGGTTGGGAAACACTGACTTATATAGTTATATGTATGTACATTAAAATAGTTATTTTTATACAAATTCTACAACTCATGTATACAAATTAGTATTAGTATTAAATATTGTTATTATTATATTATGGATTATAAAATAAATTTATTTCTTTAGATTATATCTTGGAAACTTGCCAACAAATATCACATCTAATGCTGTTAAAGATGAGTTTCCAAAAGCCACTCGAGTTGATATTGGGTTTGCTAAAAAAATGAAATACACAAGGTAAATTCTAAACTCTAATAATACTATTAAGATCAAATATATTTTGTGTAGGTATAAACCCATAATTTACCCTTTTTTTTGTAGAGTCATAATTTTATAAAATAATTTCATATAAACCCATAACAAATATTAAAAATAAATAATGACATGTACCAAAAATATAGAAATACTGTTCAAAAATAACAGATACTGAAACTTTTTATTGTTAATATTCAAAAAAAAAATGTTACCATCAATTTTTGTAATTATTTTTTATCTTATGTAATTTCAAGAAAATATGTAATAAATTTCTTAGTGTGAAGCTCCCTAGCTATATCCCTGTTAATAACTATATATTTGCTAGTTATACTAGTGCAAGTAATATATTATTTAAAAATTAAATTTTTTATTAGATATGCATTTATCAAATTTTCTAATGCCGAAGATGCGATACAAGCATATAAAGAAAAATATAATTTAGTTATTGATAGCCGATCAGTGGTATTAAGATTTAGACGTGGTAAAGGAAATGTAAATCCACCTGGACAAGTTGATAAATTAGTAAGTTTTTATCTTTTGAATGAAAAACTGCCAATATTAAAAATTACATGGTTTTTTTTTTTTTTTTTTAGCCAAATGAGATGAATGAATTTGATATTCAAAGCTTACGGAAGAAAATCAAGAGAGAACCTATAGAAGTAAATATTACTTTATTTCATAAATGTTGGAGTAGTTATTATTATTTAATTTTTACAATAATATATGCTATTTTTAGGAAAATATTGATGAATATGATCCTCCTCCAATTAATGTATCCAGAGTAGTAAAGCCTGAAATGATGGAAGAAGATGAATATGACCATGATTCTGTATATGAATCTCATGTACCATATGGAAATGATATTAATATTAAATCTGAATGTCCTGATTATGATGATGAGTATGATGAACAATATTATGAAGATGAAGATCCATCAAATGTATCTTATACTTTCCGAAGAAATGAAACTGTCAGTATGGATGTAGTGCTTGCTGATAATAATAGTGCACAGTGCATTCAAACCAATAACAGTGACGATATCACAATACCTACTGTAATTTTAATTTATTCATTTATAAAGTTATCATAAACTATATATTGTGTATAAAAAAAAAAACATTAATTATATAAATATTTAAATTTATATTGTTTTTTTTCTTATTTAATCAAATAGCCGATATTTTATTTAGTACTTATCAATTGTTTTTAGGGAGTTGATGATGAAGACAGACGATGGAATGAAAAACCAGATGACGAAGATGAATTTGAAATGCCATATTCATTTGTATCAAAAAAACAAATATTATCAGAAAATAATAAAGACATCACTTTGCCTACATCCGTAAGTTTATTGAAAATTAATTTGACCGTTCCATATAATATATTATATTAAAGATGAAAAAATTGAATTTATTAAGATATCACAAAAATTAATTTATAATTATATGCTATTAAAAATCAGTTATGTTATACCTATTTTAATTAGGTATTATATTAATATGAAATAAATAAAATTATTAAACTTTAGACAGCTATTGAATTAATTTCTACAAAATCAATAATGAAACTTCTTTTTAGTATAATTAATTATTATTTAAATTAATTAATAATAAATATAAAGGTTGTGTTAATAATCTAATTTTAAAAGCCGCTATATTTACTTAATTCGTGTTTGTATATATTATGCAAGGTGATTCATCAAACTAATTATCTCCATTTTAAATATGGTAATGAATTTATTAAAATTTTAATTTTTGGATTTTTTAAATATATTTAAAAAAAATTTGAATTCATATTATTTCAAGATCTTTTGTACTCCTTAAAGAGTGTATCTTGTGCTTATACAAATTTCTATATTTCAAATGAGAATCTCTTATTTTTTTTATGTAAATTATTTAAGAGGCCCCATACCAACATTTTTTTTGTCTCTTACATAATCATGTCAACAATTATGACTCTGGTTTAGTTTAGGGCAAAAGTATCTATTATATATTTTTAAAAGAAAAATATTTCCTATGCATTGACTAGGTAGATTTTTAATATTTTCATTTTTGAATAAATTATTAACAGTTAAAAAAATAATCAAAATTAATTTAAATTAAAACATGCTTATATTTATAAAAAAATTAAAATATTAAAAACCATCCAGTAAAAGCACAGAAAATATTCTTCTTTATCAAATCTATAATAGGTATCTTTTCCCAAACTGTACCAGTGAGTTGTTTTTATATTATGCGCGAGATGGACAGAAAAAACAAATGTTGTAGTGGCAGCTCCTTAATGAATAATTGTTTTGTTCAAAATTTGAACATAAGTTTTTCAATTATAAAAATGTTTATTTTATGGATTACAGTCCTTAAAAGTGTTATTTCAAAAATATAAAATAAATGTAGTATTGAATCTAGTATTTATTATAAATATTGATTATAAATAAATATAATAATAATAATAGTATAATTTAATATAAATTACTATAATACCCACGTATCTTTCAGACCTATTATCTTTATTATATAAAATTAAATAACTTAAATAACTCAGAAATATCTATTTGATATTGATACTTCAGTATTCACAAATAAATTATCCACTAAATAATTTACTGTATAAAAGGAGGGTTGTTATTTAAAAAGTAGAAGTTTGTGTCTCCATAAGATACTCAATAAGTAATACAAAACAACTTTAAATATTTTAAAATATGGTTTTTAAATATATTTAAAAATTAAAAAAAAACAGACTTGAATAACTGCATTATTAAAGGAAAATAAGGGATGAGCAATAAGTATACTTAATTAATAATCTTTAATAGTTAAGTCAATATAAAAAATTGATAGTTACATTAGCCTAATAAATATATTAAAAAAATATATAGTAGACCAATCATGATAAGCCACTATATTGTGTTTTAAAGTACCATTAGCTCACTATTAATTCATTAAATGTTTAGTGATTGTTTATGCAACTCAGTAATAGCATTTTATTATATAAGATTTATTTATCGAAGGATGAAATTCATGATGGTGGGAGCGACAGGGAAGACCAAAGATGGAACAATTCTTCAGATGATGATAATGATGATGGTGGAGCTGAATACAATTGGGAAGGATTAAAAGAGCAAAAAAAATCCGAGAAACAAACTAAAGGTAAATTTTAAAGATAAAATTAAGTTAGTATTAAATTATTAGTGACTAAAAAGTTGATTAATAAGTAAAATCACAATTAGATTATGAAAAACGAGAATATAACTTTAAAAAATCAGATGACATTAAAGCCGTTAAATGATTCAAATTCAAACTTGAAATACACACGAGGTATGTTTTAATAATTTTAGTTCTCACAGCCACATTATTATGTGTATATTTAAGAATCTATTGTACTGGAAAAGTGAAACATTAGTAATATACGAATAGAACTCATGAATAAGATAAGTTTAGCCGATGAGTCATTCGTGATATGTAGAGTGTTTAGAAGGTATATAAATTGCGAACTACTCATAAATATAATAAATATACAAAATGCAAATGCCAAATACAACCAAAATATTTATTATCATCAGGTTTGGGTTATTTGGCATTTTATTCAAATTTATTTAAACGGCACCTCGTTATTATTGGCCGAGATTTCTTTTCTATTTTATTTTGTTTTGTTTTATTAAAATTGATTTTGAATTCCATCTATGAAATCCCCGTGGTTGTTTTTTTTTAATTTACAGTCTTGTTCACTCAATGTGGCCAAAAGGGTATTTAGGTTTGTATCGGCCCGGTATTGGGGCATGTCAAGACGCAAAACTGATGCACGTGTACTGAAGCGACAGAAGGTGAGATCAAATAAAAAAAAAAAAATGGAATGCACTAGAAAAGTTAAATGAAAACCTAACAATTCTAAGTAAAAATTTTAGTTTCATATTAGTTTAACACAGTAAAAAATATTTTACTATTTAGGTATATAAAATAAAACTTTAAAAAACCATTAAAAAACATTCAAATAGTCAATAAACTAGTAGTTTGTTCTTTTTAGTGCTACAAGATTGATTTTTTTTTAACAATTCCTCAATAAATATGTAATTATATAATAAGTAATGTGAGTAGAGTGCGATTTATAAGAAATCAATTAACTTATAAAAAGTTATTAGTACAAACAAATACAGAAAATCAGTTAAGTATTTTAAATACTAGTAAGAATGAAAACCTAAATCTTTTAATAAATTTGATTGAATATTTTATATTAATTACACATTATAATTTTATTAGTTTAAATAGTTTATGTATGTCTAACTTTTTAAGTAGGTAAGAAAAATTAGTTGAAAACTTTCAAAACCATTTTCAAATTAAAATTATTCATTAACCAGTTATTTAATAAAGAGAAAACCTACACTTTAATAAAAATATATTAAAATAAGATTAGAATTCAATCTTAAATGTGTATATGTTTTTTTTGTATACACTATTGAATATTATATTTTTGTTTAGTTACAATTAAAATAAAATGTATTATTTAGTTTATTAATAAAAAAAAAAAGTGTTAAAAGAAGTATTTGATATTAAAATTCAACAAAAAGATAAATAAAATCTAAAATATATAAATATGTAGTTCTTACTATAAGATATATAGTATCATAATAGGTATGAATTTAAATTACATTAATCAGACATTAATTTTTAAAATACTATTTATTGGTCTTTTAGACTTATAAATATATTATGTTAAATAGTGGTGATTCACAATTCCGCATATACCTTTTCATTAACACGATTTCGCACAAAACTAATTTGTGACATTTCCGATTGTATTATAAAAATGGTTGATATTAATATTATATATAAGTCGTATTATAACATTATTTTGTTTTTTTCCCAAATAGTAGTCTACATTGTAATACATATTATATGTTATAAAAAAAAATAGTTTTTGACTCAAAAGGTGTACATAATCATCCGGCTAACACTCCTAATAAAATAGGAAAACAAGTACTCAGAGAAAATTGTAAGCGACGAGCAGAGGAATCAGTTTCTAGTAATCCTATTTTTACTTCAATAATAGTGTATATATATTTAATATTTGTGCATAAAACCAAACTACAATATTATTTACGACAGAATTGAAATACATTTTTCTATAAAATTTATTTTTAATAATTTGTTTTATTTAATATTATTACTTTAATTATTTTTCCTCATAATTAGAAATGTCATGACAATTTTTATGCGGAATCATGTGTCGCCCTTTAATAGTATATTTTTTAGTTAATGTATTACTGTGTATAAAATAATATTAGAGAAGTATAGAGATGAAAAACGAATTGAAAATAACAAACCGAATAAATTCTTATAATACCTTCAATTTTTTTACTAAAAGTTTAAAACAGTGCAAAGAAAAGTTAAGATGAAATAAAATATATAAAAGTATTTAAATAATTAATAGATCTTAATTTATGATATTTTATTTATTATTTTTGTAACTAATCTCTTATTTTATTCTAATCAGAACTAAATATTATAAAAACAAAGTGTTTATATTTTACGATTAAAAAAAAAATTAAAAATTAATTGAATATTATTTTTATTAGTATATTACATATTTATATTGATTCTGTGTGTTTGAAAAAAAATATAGTAGGAGAGAAAGAGAGAGAGATCCATTAAAATAAAACTATTTTTTCAAGTATAGACAGTCAAAATTAAATCCTCTTATTCATAAATTATAAATCACTTGAAATATATTATATATATACATTTTTAAATTATTTAGATTAAAATAATAAAGATACACAGATTATAAATAATATTACTTTTTAAATTTCTCTAAGTATATAAACGAAATATTTTAATTTATAACATATTTAAAGTAATAATCTTTTGAGCATGTTTTGTTATATAGGTATATTAGGTATAGTTACTTATATTTAAACATTCTTAATTTCGTTTATACATTGTACACTAATGTCCCATTTATGTTTAAAATAATGAAATGATTTTTATTACTCTAGATGTATATTACTGGTTACTTCAACTTGGAAGTTTAAAGGCATAATTTTTAAACTTAAAAATTAATCTTTGTGATTAAACTGTACTTCCAATATACTTAAAATTGTTTAAAACAAAAAATTATATTTTAGTTTATAAACTGTATAGATGATCAACTTAATATTTTATGTTTAAATACTAGAAGTATAACTTGCTTTATGTATTTTAACAATGTATTATCATTTTAAACATTAATAAAATAAATAACCTAATAGATCAATCTATCTCCACAGGTTTAAAAACAATATAAATATTTTTTTTATCAGCATTTTTTTTATATACTTAAATTTAATTATAATTATAATTTATTTTTTTAGTTATATAATATTGTTAAAGTGATCAAATAAAATGTATGTAAAAGTGAAACAAATATTTAAATATTCATCCAAGGAGGGTGACCAATTTGAACTAAATAAAATCATTAAATCTAACCTAGATTAGTTAATGAATTTTTCTCTACAAGTTTATCTAGAGATGTATTAGAAAAGATGTGTATAATTTTTAGTTCTATGGTATTATACCTACATTATTATTAAACAAAATAATATTTACGTACGGTGCAATGAATATTGTATTATTTATAATATATGTGATAGGTCAGTCTTATGTCAATAATATATAACGATTTTTGAAAAAGTAAACATTTAGTAAAAGTTGGTACATTTTACAGTTCCGATTTACCACAATCTTTAATAAGGTATCCATTTGTAACTCAGTGCCAACCTGCCTTAATTAGGAAATTTGGTCTTATTAAGTATTGAAGTACAACCTATACAACAAGTTCTTAATTTATATGGTATATGTTTTATTTTTATTTTATTTTTGCTTTTATTATTTTTCTATTTGATTTTAAATATATTATTTTCACAATTTTTAATACATTTATTTAAATTTAAATTTAAAGTTTAAAAAACCTATGAAAAAAAAATAGAACAATACAACCTAATTAATTTCAGTGATATTTAAAACTACGAAGCCATTTATTAAGTATATGAAATATAATCAATATTTTTGAAAAAGAATGGATTAATTTATTTGTGTTATATAGATCTTTAAATTTTTATAATTCAAATAGTACTAGGTAAGTTTATTATAAAAGGGTTATCTATCATTTAATAACTTTAAGTACATAGAAGTAATATTTTGGTGTAATTTTAAAAGTAATCTAATATTAATTTTTAATCTAGATTAAAATTTCACTTTTAATTTTTATATCACTCTTAAGCTTAACAACTATTTTAAGATGAATTATTGTTTACAATAAATTTAAATATACTGTGGCCTTTAAAATATTAATACAGTGAAAACTGTTCTTGTTTTCGCTGCTTGTAATTTATTCTTCACAAATATGAATTCTATTGCAGAAGAAAAATATTGGTGATTTCAAAAAAATTACTTTAGTTAATATGTCCAAAATTATATTTTGATTTGAATCCCTCGTGTTTTCTAATTATATGTTTTTACTGTATGGCTGGTGACCCTTCTATTTAATAATTTGACACCATTAGTATAAACTGTATATTTTTTATACTTTATACATACTTGAATATTAAATGTAAATGTATAACATTATAACCTTAAGTGAGGAAGGGCATTGGAAATAAATTATAATATTTAATTTTCAGCAAAATGTAGATGCCTTATAGAAGCATTATAGTATCAATACTTGTATATTTTACTACAAAAAGAATTTAAACAATGACACATAGATAATTTAATTATACAAGCTTCATTTAAACAATTACACCTATGAGGTGTTGGTCTTTTGAATTGCCTTCTAAACACAGCTATTATTTTTTTTGTTTTACTTGATTTAATATAGTTTTTAATTATTACATATTATATATATATTGAAATATTTAATACTAAAAATATTATTTGTTTACTTGTTATTCCTAGTGGTTCAGTAACTTGCATCTTTATGGTAAATGTGTGTTATACTGTTATCATATATTACATATTTATTTTATAATAATCATTGTATGAATGTATGATTTAAATTGTTAAAATTTAAGTAAGATGTTTCTGTACACATAAACGGCATTGTTCTACCAGTTTTGATTAGTTCTTTGGAATTTTAATCAGAAATTTACTAATATAGAATTCCAATGCCCTCTAGTTATGCTCAGAAACCTGGTTGAACATAAGACAAAACTCAATAACACTCGAGTTACTGTTTACTTACAGAAAAATAACAGGCGTATCACAAGTATGTAATTGTTGTTTTTATTTTGTAGGAACGTTGATCACAAGCTGTAAATCAGACCTCAAATGAATGGAACTCACAACACGCCATCTATTCTATTTTCCAAACTGTACTATTGAACTCAATCTACATTAAGGATCCCTTCAAACATTCCTCTGCATCGTATATGTTTTAAATGTTTTAATCCTATATATTATCATAGTTAATCAATATTATATCTTGTTGTTAAAGCTGTGTGTGTTAATTGGTGAATATATTCTTAGTAGGAAACTATCTTTCTGTACAAGGTGTTCCTCTAAATATCATTGTACTTTTTTGATTGGCCGCTGGTTTGAAATCTGCGTGATAAGATGAATAAAACATTCTCGCCCCAGTGTTTGTTTTGGCCAGTTGAGAATAGTGCTTAAAATTATCGAGGTAGCCTTTATTAACTATTTATATATAAGTGTAGAATAATAATTTCCTCTTGTAATTTTAGCATAGTTATTGTATTTAGTACTTTATGTTCTACAATAATTATACTTAAATAGTCAATATTATATAATTATACACATCACATATAATATAATATATTATACCATAAACTAGTTCCTCTATATTCAGTGTTACAAATACACATACATTTTATCATATTTTTTCTTTATAGTTATGTACTTCCAACATAATTTATGATTAAATTATGTAAATAGAAGAAAAAAGTTGTACTTGTGTGTTGGATGTACATGAATAATGTCTGTTAATTGTCTATAATGTGTTGTGAAGCTAATGTTTTTAATATAATATTATAAATATACGGTATACAAAAATAGGGACTATCCATATTATAAGATTTTTATGTGAAAGTCATTAAAATTGAAGGTTTTACTGAATATTAAACTTATGTATTGATCGTCATGGTATAATATTGTATAAAAAAAATTTTGATGGAATTTGAATTTTTTTTTTTTTTTTATGGTGTACCAATAAGTCTGTGCTCATTATTATCGTATTATATTTACATTATTTTTTTTTTTATATATACATACTAAATTTAGATATTTAAATAAATATAAGCTTACAGTTGTTGTTTTGGCTCTGCATAATTAAAAAAATATGAAAATTATAATTACAATTATTATGCATCATGCTATAACAAACATATCGGGTAATTTATGAGTATTTATATTGTATAGCTTGCTTTAAAATTAAGATTGATATATTTAAATAGTTTACATTAACAAATATTGTAATTGAAATCAAAAGGGATTTTAATTTACGTAATAAAATACTAAAGATATTTATATATATAAAAATAAACTACAGACTCTTTGGCGTTTGTAGCTTATATGAATAAGACTTTTTTTAGACAAAAACTTGTATAATTATTACTAAAATGTATTAAATTTAAGTTCGCATATAACATCATTACATATTTTGATTAGACAATGCCTGATGTTGGCTTATCTTTCTAATATTAACTTATCAGGAACTGAGACTTAAAGTAGCTACCATTATTCATTGTGTTTTTTAGTGTTAAACAACCCTAAATTTGAGCAAGATAATTTGTTTCTAGTTTTAGGCAATAAAATGTTGTACTAAACTTAATGCAGTATTGTAGCTATTTTCACATGGATTTTTTCAATGCAAATGTCTCAACTTTTTATAATTGTCATTATTATTTTTACTTACTATTATTTTGATCATTTATTGTAATTTAAAATATTTCTCTGATATATTTTATACATTAATATTATTTTATTATTTTATATATTATATTTTATTTTATAAGTATAAGTATATTCAAAATGTTAATTTTTAAGTATTTTTGCCTATAAATGCTTCAAATTCTGATATTTCTTATAGTATAATTAAAAACCATAATTTCATATGCATAAATGTGTATTTCCTTTAAGGACTGTTTTGTATCGTATTTAATGAGGAGAGTAGTCACTATATTATTTTACCTCAGGTACTCTATTAGGTTTGTATATTTAAATATTATACTGTAAATAAGTATAAGTTTAGAACCTAATGGTTACACATTAAACAGCAATTGAAAGAAAAAAATCATAATTTGAAAATGTGTAGTTGAAGCATTAAAATTGGGTAAGCATACTTAAAAATCATTCTTTAGTCTTATATGAAACAAATTATAAATTTTACAAAATATTGTATTCTTATGAGAAAAAAAATATATATAAGTCTTGTCTTTTGTGTTTCTATTTTAATTTTCTAATTAATACATTTATATTTTTTATTATTTTTTATCTATTGCGACACGGGACATTTATACTTTTTTTTTATTGAATTGTTATACTTATAACTCAATGTTCAGGAGACATTTACATCTGTTTCCATTATTTAGTACTGATGAATTTGTACTTTGTTCGATAATAATTTATGTTAATATCTAAGTTTTCATAAGAATAAACTACATTTGAATTGATTATAATTTATTGTAAGTAAATTAAATTAAATTCCTTAAACAGCTCCTTTTGCTTCCCTGTGAAAATTCTCACTAATATATATTGTCTATCTTATATGTTTAACAAAATTTTTTCTTGCATAGCAGTATATTATAGTAATTAATCTAAAAAATGAAAAATAATTCAAATTTAAGATGATTACGAATATAATTACATAACATTTATGTTTAAATTCATAATTATAAATGTATAATAATATACATGGTGCTACAAACAGCTATATTTCACTAAATGCTATGAAAAATCAGCATCCTTGAACCATGATAGAATCATTATACTTACTTATTTATTAAACAATATAAATAACATTTTAATGCATTAAAACATTTCTCAACCTTTATCGTGGAGATATGCTATTACAATTGTTCATAGTTTGTGTACATTTTGTTTCATTTAAGTAGTACAATTTAGTACTTCCCGCAACACGTTTGGACTTAACCGGCGACACACCAGTTGAAAAAAATTGCATTAAAATATAAAAAATTAACTTTAGTACAAGCTCAATAAAATAAACGTTAATGGTATGTGTGAAAAAAGTATTACATTAATATTATCAAACATTTCCCAAAAAATTCAACTATTAACAAACCAACCATCACTTCCTTTTTTTTTTTTGGAAATTTGTATAATGCAAATTATGCCTGTTGTGGTTACTCAAAATTCAAACCATATACACAGTACACACATACAATATATCTTAATATAATATACAGACATTATATTGACCATAGAGTATTACTCTATCCAACCCAACTATATGTTGATTGTATTGGGCCATTGATTTTCATAGATACTATGGCCAATCTTAACAAATTTATGCCTATGCATGAGCTAGGTTTGAAATTCAAAATATATTAAATAAATGTATGAGTATGTGCCAATACATTTCATCTATTAACATTATGTTAATTTTTCAATACTAAATTAATCATAAATTTAATTGATATAAATATTAAGACACAAGACCAAGTAATAAGTATAATTTACATTTAGTTCAAGTATTAGTGACACATTGAAAAAAAAATATATAAAACATCACTTCCAAATAATTTTACTTTACATAACCTTGACCTTTATTTATTAATTTTTTGAAAAATTGCTAAAATATGTATGTTATAAAATATAATTATCTTAATTTTTTATATGATATAATATTTTTCAAAAATATTCAACAATATTCTACAGTTTAAACAATTTATACAAATATAAAAATAAATTTAAAAATAATTTTTTTAAATGTCTTATTTTTTCTAAATAATACACCTATATATTAAAACCTATAGTAATACAATAATTATTTACACAATTACATAGGTTCTCATAATTAATATTTATTTTTTTATTTTCATTATTCCTTTTGTCCTAAGGTATCGTACAATTAATGGCACAGATATAAGTGTTATTGAAATGCGTACAGGAGCAAAAGATTTATGTATAGCATATGCAATGATAAACTGACTCGCTCCAGCTACGATTTTAGTGTTTTCATTTGCATTTGACAAACCCATCCACCCAATCCATTGTTGGACATCGACACCATTAGAAATAAAAAAATATACTGAACCTAATGAAATTAATGAGATTCCAACATGAAACAAAATCAATACTGAACCGTATTCTTTAGCAGCTATTTTCAGTTTTTCACGTGGAGTCAACTCTGGTGGTTTTGCATGACATAAGCGGATAAAGAAAAAACGTGACGGATACTGTACTGATGGCTTAGTCCAACGAGTGAATTGTTGTGTTTGACTATGTTGCAGATTCGATACAAATCTACAGGAGTTAAAATTACATTGAAAACCTCTAATGGCTGGACGGCATACTTTCGGAACCGATGTTAAAACTTTCAACATAATTCAATCGTTTCACTAAAATATAATATGAAACTACAAAAAAAATTAATTATGATCAAAATTAATAACAATTCAATACTCGATTTTGAATTGTCAAAACACAAACTTCAAAACTCAAAACAGAGCTGATAACAGTGATGATAACTTAAATAACTCGGAGTCTTGAAGGCTGGAAACAGAAAACCATGTATACAATATAAATACACGCGTCGAGCGTGTACATCGTCATTGAGAAAATCGCTGTAACATAGTAATATGTGTTAAATTTGAATTCAATGATAAATTATTGCACGGGTACAAAAAATGATTCTGAACGATGACCCGTATGGCCATATAATTATAGCCTATAGGCTATAGGAATCTAATTAGTATATTTTATGATGTATACTTTCACACGGTACGTAGAATTATTTTTTGTCGAAAATACTGCATTTATTAAGTATTACTAATATTAAATTATTATAATGGAATTAGGGGCGGCTTGGTATAAGAATACTAGGAGCGACTACTCTTTCCTCGAAAATGAGGGAAGAAAATGTTTTGAGTTTAACAGGTTTATTCACAATTCATGACAGAAGATTGATCATTCAAGTAAAAAATAAGTGTATCTATATCATAAATTGTAAAAGTTAATGACAAATTTAACTAAAGAATAACCTAAAACTATTACATTGGTCCTAGTAAATGTATTTGGTGGATGAATGGGTTGTTTAAAAACTTGCTCCTTGAGTTATGAAGACTCAAGCCGCCACTGATGGATTATATTTTATTCAATACCGATTTAACAGTATAGTCAACTGTTTACTTTCCCCATATTCTGCGCACCCTTATTATGTTTACTGAAATAATGTTCAATAGTAATCAATGATCATATTGCTTACCTATATTTTTTATAATAAAATCAATAAAGTACCTACTTAATTCAGTTTATTTAAGACATTCATCGTGATATAATTTAGAATGTCCTACATTATTAAATGGATGTTAATATATTTACCTACTTAAATTGCTTGTGTAATTATAAACATAAGTAGGTACATAACATTTTACTATATTACCTATAAACTACACAGTAAGTTTATCAATAATTAATAAGATACATATTGGGACATAATGTTTTTTAGTTTAAATAATTTAAATGCATTTTTTACAAGTGGACTCCACCTATTTTGAGTTATGGATTTAAAAATTTAATAACAATTATGTTTATCACTTATAGGTAATATTTAAGGGCATCATGAATGACGCGTCGTGTATCTACTTATAACAATTAACATGCAAGATACAAGATACATATATTAGATGATTAGAAATTTAGAACTATATAGATGTTTTTCGACAAGTGGTTATTAACGATAAACCGTTATGATTCATTATGACAATATTCTCTATCCAAATAATTATCGGAAATCACAATACTATATTTGTCTATTTCGTACTCAACATTATATTTTTGTAAATGCGTTTAAAAAGACGCACTTTGTACTTCCATTATTAGTATTACATTTATGTGAAACAAATAGATAACAATCGGAATAACTCATTGATCAATATTTTAGATTTTTATGTAATAGTTTAAGATTTTAAGTGTACATTTCTTTGGTGACAATAATACGTTCAAATAATAACTGTTTATTTAATAATCGAATTATAAAAGATATTATCAAACTAATTAATAAAACTATTTATTGATATAAATTATTTTTAAATACATATTTACCTGTAATTATTTTATACTCATATTTTATAAAAAGTATTATTACGCCACTGACTGTAACTGGTAAGTGGCATTATTGTTATACTGTTATTGTTAATATTAATCCAACATTTTTCAAAAATGTCATTATACATATAGCGAATAATAATATATTTTATAGGCATTGATGAAACATATCTGCTATAAGTCCCTTACAAATATTATTTTATGAATTAAAGCATATAACAAATATTTCATTATTTTTAATAACATAAATATCCAATTTTTGTCAAAAATAAATTGTAAAAATATCATTAATAAAATTAATTTATATTTTTAAAATTTTTACAGTTCCTACAAGAACAAATTAACTTATTAACTCGTATTCATTTTCAAGTTTATCGGCCTAAAATAACATATTTTTATCAATATTTGTATAAAAAAAACTAAAATAATTCAAATATCTATAAATAACACAAAAATTGTTTTGAACAATTTACTATTGGTCGAAAATGCTAACATACATACGAGTATATAGTGAAAATGTTAAGTATTTACATTTTACGGTTATATACATTTTGGAATAACGCCCAAAAACCGTAGTTTTATATTATGGCTATGCGTAAAAATGTATTTCTGCCGGCCACTTTATATTATAATTTTGATTTAACTAGTCTAAGAATTCATCGTAAATTTCAAAACTATGTCGGTATAATCATAGATATGGGATAATTTCTATATAAAAAAATTATGCCATCACATGTTGATAACAATTTCCGTATATTTTTCATTTGACGTTAAAGACTAAGGAATATTGTGTATTTATCAAAACATTCAAAACCATAGGCGAAACTACGGGTCAGGCCAATCAGGCCATTGCCTGACCTAATACTGGCTAAAAATGTATGCATATTATACATTTTAATAATTATTTAGGCATTATAAATAATATATTTATACATGTAAACGTATAAATTTGTACGTTTTATACAATATTATAATATAATATAGTAGATAGGTACAAATGAGGATTAAAATATAACATAATAAAGTAATTTTTAAATGTCTAATAATATATTTATTTAAAATTAAAAACTTCATTTTTCGCATCTAAAATTTGTGCAATTTTCCGTTTAAATGTTATGTACCTACTGCATGATTATTACCACTCGTGTCTAGTGTACGAATAAGACTTGATTTCTTAAATTAAATTGTACACATTACACGATGAACATAATATATATTTTTTTTTTACATTGATTATGGAGTCGTATAGTCTATTCTATATACTCGAATAATCGGTTTTATTCGTTATTGTTTAATTCAGACATTTGACGTTTATTTTTATATTATAGAAAGTAATAGTTAATTTTACATAACAAGCCAGTTGGTAATACATGTATTTGTTACGTGGTTATATACCCGTAGAAAATTATTGTCGATTATACGTACTTAAATATTTTCACATTATTTTTTTTATTATAAATTTATTAAATTCATATTTTTTCATCATTGACCGGTGACAGCGATTGTTTACAAGATTCTTAGGTTTAACATTTCAAAATCACGGAAAGGTAATTATTAATAAGAATATTTTTTTATTATTAAATATTTAAATTGTAAAAAAATATTAATTTTATATAAATATATACATTAAACAAAATTACTATATAAAGTTATAATAGAAGTTTTTCTTTGTATTTTTCATTTGGCCTGCCCTAATAAAAGTGTCTAGTTTCGCCTATGTTCAAAACTAAACTTATATTTTCACAGTAATAACGGGAAATATATATAACATATATTATATATTTTTATGTAATTTGTTCGGTTTGGTCGCTTAAATTTACGGACTTAAATATTAATAGTTTAATTAATTATATAATACTAATATATATACATCATGATTATTCATGACAATTATTGACAATACACAATACAATTAATGTTATAGTTTATTACGTTAGATACACGGCGTCTCGGGTATGCAATATTGGCACATACTGCTTAAGCACTGGATTTATACCAAGATTTATAGGTTATTGTTGATCTAGAAGAGACTATTAATAATATCAATATTATAAATCATTGTAATAATATAGATAGCCTTACGAAAAACATGTTTCCATACACTGACTTAAGATATTAATATATCATGACATCATGTATTCACCTTCATGTTTATAAAATGTAAATGTATAAACATACAATAATGATACCTACATTAAAATAGGTATACGATGTTACATATTATTATATTATGCGCATTATGGTTTGGTTTTCATAATAATATATTTTAACTTGAAAACATCAGCCGTTAGCACGTTTGTCAATTTTATGGCAGGCCAACAAAACGTAAAAAATGGGATACCAAAGTATATATCTATTAATCCTCTAAACTTTAGAGTCTAAAGGTCACCCGTGCTATGTATATCTACATCTCCAAATCTCTAAAATCTCTAAATATGTATAGATACCTACTAAAACTAAATACTTATAACAGTTATAACAATAATTAATTGAATAATTCATATAATATAATATGAATAATTATAGTCATCTATAAATTATTATCGCAATGTGTTTTGATAAAATAATTTAATGGTTTACCTTATAGTATTGTACAGAATTGTATAGATTAAAATAACAATTAAAAAATGTCAGTTATAATATCATAACCACTTACTAACTAATAAAAGTTCTAAGAAAATAAGCAATGATAAATGTTTTAAATACATTTAGCATTTTAGCTTTATTAAATAAAAAATACTATCGTGAGCCACTGACTTAAAATCAGTTCACATCCCATCTTTAACTATCTTATTAGTTAGAAAAAATACATGCAACATATTATTTATAATATATTTATATATTATTATTTCATAATACTTCACATTTAATTTTATACCTACCAGTGTACTACAAAGACGTGGGTCCTAAAATTGGTCTTCTTAAACACACACTTATAGAATTATAGTAGTCGTACCTATATGTTCTATTTTTCGTCATGGTATACTGCCGTGGACAGCCGCCACTATAATATTGAATATTGCAGATTCAACATTTTACGCTTTGCTATATTGTAGTTGTCATTATTTATGTGTTTGAAACCAATAACACTCCACATGCATCTTCATTGAATATTTGAGTTAAAAATATATCAACAGCTGTCAGTTAGCTGGTGCTTAATAACTTTTAAAAAATTACTAAAAAGAAAATCTAAAATAAATGTAAATAGCACGTATAATACTCAATGCGAAATAAAACATTTTTTTTTTTTAAACTTATAAAACACCTTAAAAAAAGTCGACGTTGCATAAATATTTAAGTAATAGTGTTCTAAAAACTTAAAAAAGTATTTGAATACTTTTACAAAAATACTTACAACACCGAATTATGCTTGCACGTATTATAATTATTATACTGCCAAGTGCAAATAATAATTTAGGCATGCGCACACTCATCGGACAAACGGTTTGATCTTCCGACCTCCAGTACCGTGATCGCAACAAACGCAAGTAGCCGTCGACCCGCGCCGGCACAAACATTTTACCGATCCTTCGTCGATGGCCTTTTCGTTGTCTTTCGCGTCACCCGTCACTACCGACGCCGCCGCAGTAGTTGATCCGCTACAATCCGTGGCTGTCCGTACCTTTTGCGCCTTTGATATGACGTTGATGTTCTCCTTCCGGGCAGGTAACGTCTTTTTCAGCGACAGCTGCCTCGAACGGTCGGTTTGCTGTTCTCGCAGACTGCCTGCACCACCGCCATCGCTGTTTGCGCTGCACCGGCTACCGGGCGGTGCGGTGTCTGCGGCGTGTGGAAAACGCCAAAGGAATATGCCGCCGTCTGCGCTGGTGCTCACTACGAATTTACCGTCCGGGCTCACCTTCACGTTTGTCACCACACCTGCGTGTCCCACGCCGACGTGCGTGGGAACCCCTTCGTTGTACAGCCACACCTTCACCATCTGATCTGAACTGCCGGTGACGATGTATTTACCTGTAAAAACATGATTATTATAATCACCTACACATAATTTTATTTAAACGGGCAGCAAGTCAATACACATTAATATTATTATCCCAAAATAAATAAAACATCACAATTGTACAAAAATATATTATTGTTTTATTAAAACGTGTGAAAATATAAAATATAGATGTATCTTGTTTTTTTGTAATATTTTTTGATTATAGTAATTTAGTTATATAATTACAAACATTTAAACTCTGTCTATCGAAAAAACACGCCAATTTCACGCATCCTCACGTGACACCTTTCTACAGTAAAAGTACTCCGACAGTTTTCAAGATTTAAATTTAAAAAAAAATAAGGTAAGGTTTACCCACCGTTGGGCGTAACATCTAGCGAGTTGAGCGCGGACGCCGACGATCCTTCGATCTCGCGTATCAAAGACCCGTCAAGCGCCTCCCAAAATCCAATGTACCTATTGGTGCCGCAGGTGAGCAGTTGGGCGCCATTAGGATGGTATTTGGCACTGGTGAATATCGTCGACGAGAACATGATAGACAGCCGTGTGAACCTGACAATGTCCCAGACGACACACGTGCCGTCCGCGCTAGCCGTGATCGCCTCGTGGCCCAACTGGTGCACGTCGATCGAGCTCACCGGGCCCTTGTGCTCCTTGAGCACGGCTTGTAGCGCCCCGTTAAGGTTGTTCACCTGCCACACCCGGACCTGGCCCTCACCTCCACCGCTCAGCAGTTTCCGGCCGTCCTTGGACATGGCGATGGCCGACACGCCCTTATTGTGACAGTTGTTTATGGCGTACAGCAGTCGTCCGGTTTCCGGCGCGAATATCCGGATGTTGCCGTCGTTCCACGACGTGACGATCTGCGCGCCGTCGTACGAGAATAGCACGCCGGAGCACGTGAAGTTACGCACGGTGATTCGGAGCAGCTCCTGGAGAGTGTCCACCGACCAGACGCGCACGTCGTGCTTGCTGGCGGTGGCGAACACCTTGCTGTAGCCGTGCGGGAACGCCAGATCGTACACCACAGACGTGTGGCATGTGAACAGACAGGTGACGTCGAAGTCGCGCGCCCGGACCGCGAACAGCTCGCAGTTGACGGTGCCCACCAGTACGACGCCATCGTTCATCAGCTGAATGCTAGTCACAGACGAATCGACGTTGGCTGACTTGATGGCCACTAGTAGTGGGCGGGTGGGCGTTGCCAACCGAGTGCTACCCGGCTTACTGTACGAGCTTCGACCACGGGAACAGTTACTGCCGTCGCGGATCTTCTGCTTGACCAGCTCGATAACGCCGTCCCCGGAACCCACCAGCATGGTTCCGTCACCGACCAGGTACAGCGCCGTGATTCCTTTGCTATACAGTTCCACGGCGGCGGCGGCAGCAACACCACGTCTGTTCTTGCCGGCCGGCGGGTATTTGGCGAAACACCCGACCAGAGTCGGAGCGTTGGTAGGCGCCACTACGGCTGTGTCGGCCGAGAAGTTCAGTTTGATTTTCATCACGTCGCCAGTACTGGTGCCGCAGTACGCATACTCATCCAACCGGTCGATGACAGTACACAAGATCTTGCGCTTGATCTTGGCGAACGAACCGTCCAGCCCCTGGATGTTCCGCTGCTCTCTGTTGAGCGTCCACAGCCTGAGTATGTTATCGCCGGCCACGACGAAACACTCGCCGCGCATATGCACCGGTCGGAGCACCGTCGCCGAGCCCGCGGTCGACTTGACGGACGACGACCCGCACAACACCTCCCGTTTTTCAATGTCGTAAACGATCACCGAACCATCGTCAATGCCACCCAGCGATATTAGAAAGTTTTCGCAGCACGAGAACGCGACGGATTCGACGCGTACCTTGTGCGACTCGTATTTTGCGACCACCTGTCCGGTGTGGAAACACCACACGATTATCGGCGACCGGAACCCCATGTAGTTCACTTGACCAGAACCCACATACTGGCCGGAAGTCGACACCGTAACGGCGGATATCACGTTCGTGTGCCCCTCGAAAAACCGCTGAGCCTTTGTGTTCCAATTGTACGCCGCGATGTTAGTGCCAAGCGGGTACACCAGATGAACACCGTCCGGATGCAGTATGAGACCGTTCAGTGGATTGCCGTCGAATCCAATTAGTGACTGTAGTTCGAGGTCCTGCACAATGATTTCACCGTCCATGTTTCTTACTGCTGTGTAGATTTTTTACGTATTAAGAAATATCATCCTCAACCTCGTATATCACCGCACGGAACCACATTAGTATTTACCTCGAACATCGGTGATATGATTATACCTGTGTATTGCTTATTAGTAATAGAATAGTTTAGTACATATTTAGGTAGATACCTACCTACTATAATATGACGATGAAACGCGAATGGTATGATACGTAGGTAGAGGTAAGCCGATCGTTTAACTGATAACTTTGAAACGTGTTTGCGTTTTAACTCCATAGCAACTAAAATGCGAGGTACGTGGGGTTAAGGGTGTTTTAACCACTGGGAACAGTTTTGTTGAATGTGTAAGCAATGGTGTTCATTAATACTAACGTGTTTGATTAGGCCGTATTCAAAAAACAATTCTCAGGCTCCGAACAAAGACATTTAATCATTTTAGTGAAAGCACTTTGCTATCTGGCTGGCTTACATATTTTATTGGCTGATATTTCAGCAATGTTTTTTTTTTTTTTTTTAATACCTTGCTAAGAGAGTAAGCCAAAAAGACACACCAAAAGTTCTTACTCGCCGCTCAAAATCTGAAATAAGCATTGGATGTTTAATATTGTAAAATACTTGAACAAGCAATAATTTTGTATTGTAATAAATAAATGTCTTTATTGATTAAAGAACAATAAATTATTTTCACACATTGTTATATTATACTAAATTGATCAATACTAATAGTTTTGTTATAAAATAGATGATTTTCCGACTATGAAAAATATAATATAGGTAAGTATAAAGTAGGTATGTTATACAGAAAACAGTAATATGTAGGTAATTGAATTAATTTAAATAATTGATTATAATAATAAATTAAAAACCTTTAGTCAAACGTCAAACTCTAGTTTCAAACCGATGTGTTGTTTTTAAAATGTACTTATATTTAACACAATTCATAAAGAATTTTATCCACCACACACTCCCTCCCTGTTTATAGCATATATTATATCATATTAAAATGTATTTATTAAATCCTCATAATATAAATAACAAAATTCAACAAAACAACAACAAAAATGTAAAATAAAACTATAACCAATCTACACAGTTTAATGAAGAATTCTACATTCTACCATTATCTGTTTATCTGTTTTAATAGCTATTTTGAAATAAATTCTATATAGTTATTAACGGAATCGTTCACATTAAAATAGGAATGTGAAAGTGTTGATTTTAAGTTCATATTGATTTATGTAGAATGTGATGTTCAAGGTTTTACAAAAATCAATAACTTCAATTAAAAATCAAAACATTGAAAATAACTAAATAAACTTTAAATTAAATAAATTAAATAACAAACTGATTTTTATACAAAAGTATCTGCAATTAGAGCAGAGAAGTCTGTTTGATAAAACATATCAAATAGGCCAAAAAATGTTTTAATAAGTACACATCAAGAACACAAAGCAAATTCAAAACATAACTCTCCAAAAACAATCGTGTTTAAAGTTAATATTGTATTTGAAGGAAGGAATGTAAAGGTTGCTGGTTGACTATGAATATTTTATATTTATTGCACATTGAGAATTCCCCGGTTTTCCAATGATCCTTTGAGAACGTAAAATAATTGTAACTGTTCTTCGGGTCGTAAATTAATTACCTAAACATTTAATGTATGTTGTAGAAAATAATTATATTATTATTGTGTTCAAGAGGATGTTTTACCAATTTGTATTATATCCAACTTGCTAATGCACAACAGAAAATTTTACTTTTAGATAAATCCATTTTATAATTGATTTTGTTTATATTTTAAAATTTAAGAGTAAAAATATTATCAAAGGTCCAATGTTTTATTTTTATATTTTAATTTTAAAGCAATTAATATACTTTAATATTAAAAATAATATAATTAAGTAGATTATTGTGGATATAAAATTTACTGTGTTGTGAAATTTTAAGATGGAGATAACACATTTAGATATGATGTCCTCTTAATAAAATATGTATTTAAAGAGTACCTGTTGAACAGTTTTTTGTAAGGTAGGAGTGCTTACAAAACTGTAAATGTAAACATTAACAAATGTGGCCATAAGATATTGACAGTCAAAACGATCCATAATACCACCATGTCCTGGAATCACATCTCCAAAATCCTAAAATGAAAAAAAAATAATTTAATATTTATTGAGGGTAAGTGAATATTTTTTTAAGTGATTTACTTTAATTTTAAATGCTCGTTTAAATCCACTAGCAAAGAATCCACCAAATGGTCCAATAATAGAGCTGAACAATGACATCCAAAAAGCATGAATAACAAAAGGATAAATAGTGATTTTGTTGGAACCTCCAAACTAAATCATGAAAAGGTTAAATAAGTTATATATTATACCTTATATATTTTAAATTGATAGTATTTTACAACTTAATTAATTTAACATATATATTGTATACATTAAAGTAATTTTTTTTTAAATACATACCACACTCAAAGCACGTGCAATAAATTCAGGCAGAACATATTCATGTAGAGTATACAAAGGCGAAGGTTCACAATCAATAATCATTTTACCAAACTTTTCACTGTATTCAACTGGACATACAAAATATGGATATTGACATAGAAAATATGATATCTATAATAAAAATAAAAATAAATTGATATAATAATTCCTTATAATTTTATTTATATTGTTATATAGTTTTTGCATAATTTAATATTATTATAATATTATTCAAATAATTTTTATTTAAACATAAATATTGGTTCCAGTTCAAAAATTTTAAAATATACTAAAAAATAAAATAATTAATAATAAAAAAATATAATAACTATTAAATTTAATACATTTTTGACATATTATGAATGTCTTGTACTTAAAAGATTGTTATATGCATAACAATAATCTGTCTCAAAAGAAAATAATCACTTTTCACGCATACCGACTAACTGCTCCAACAGTGGCGTGCCCAAATTTCCCCCATCTTCCTAGTCAACGTTTTCTGAAGACAATGTATGAACATTTATGACTAATATTTCTTATTAATAATTAGTAATATTATTATATTTATTTGGGAACCGCCCAAAAGAATGGGTTGATGGGAGATGTGTGTAAATGATTAACAATCGGTTGAGTGACTGATTATACTCTTTTGTAACAGAGTACAAATATGCATATGGAACCTAGATTTTTATATAATATAATTTCAACTAGTACAATAAATTGATAAAATGCCACTTCCATTTTATATTATGTAATTATTGTAAAAATGTTACAATTCAGTATTCTATATCTTAGATAACATATTTACCTGTATTGTACTTATTTTAATTAACTTAACTAAAAAAACATTTTTTTTTTTTGATATCTAGTTTAAATTAAAACTGATTGTCACTTTTATTATCAATTTATTAATGTTTGATAAAAAAGCAAAAATAGTATTAAAAGTAAAATAAATGACTTTAATAACTATGTATATCAAAAAAACTTAAAAAACATATGAAATATAGTTTGTGATATAGGCTGACAGACCGTCTTTGCTGGGAATCGTTTTTTGTACATAATGATATTATGATACATTATTGAAGTCAAATTTAACACCCCCATAATAGTAACCCACTCTACACCTAATGTACAGTAGTGGTGTTTACTTGCCTACTTTTATTTTTATTTTTATAATTATAATAAATTAGAATAAAGTTAACTTACTATTATGCCACAAATCACAGTAGCAACACCACCACCAATAAATCCTTCCCATGTCTTTTTTGGTGATACTTGTATAAGTGGTGTTCGTCCAAAAAAAAACCCAAAGACGTAAGCCCAAATATCATTAAGTATGATCATTGACACTGGTACAATGAACCTAAAATTTAACAAAATCATTTAAATTTTTATAAATATAGAAAATAAATTATGATGAACTTGATAAAAAAATTAAAACATTTATTAATATTAAATAATTTATATACCAAATTAGTCCTTCAAATATATTTCGAATAATAAAATAACTTTGAGATACAACAATCAAGAGACACACATGAGTCCAAGCAAATAATGAGAACTGTTTCATGTAATATTTGCGCACCAATGACAACACAAACCATACTAGACCAGCAATATATAGACTGAATGAAACAAATCGGTGATAAGTAATTAGCATTTTCAAATATTCCTAAATTAAAAATCAATAATAAAATAAGTGCTCGTGGTAAAAAGTAAAAAAAATTATTGAAAACTTACTGTTCTGTTAACTACCACTGCAAATATGTCTACAAGACTTTCACCATAAAAAAAATAGTTAGATGCCATCAAAAAATACCATGATAAAGAACGAAACCAAGGAAGTCCATGGATACGATAAACTGAGTAACCAATGTTAATTATCTCTTCAAAACATTTAACCTGAACAACTAAGACCTGTAAATAATTTAAATGCATTAAATTTAGTTATTTTAGGTTTAAATTAAAATCATTTAATTTAAATTAAGAAATAAGTAGTTTTTTTCTATCCAATTTTAAGAATTATTAGATACATAAAACATAATAGATATTATTAGATATTAATCATTTTAATGAATCCATTTAAATATAAATGTTATTTAATATCTTGTAATGTTAAAGTATAAGTCAAAATGAATAACTATTTTAAAATGCATATTTAACTATATTTTTAAAAATATAAATTACTTGTTATTGTTTTTTAATTATTTAAATAACATTATAATAAATGTAAATAAAGAAAAATTATTTAATGAAATTTATAATTTAAATAGATAACAAATTATTTATTAATATACAAATACAAAATGATCCTTCATATTAATTTTATTTCCAGAAAACAAAAATTCCAACTGTTGAAAGCAATATCAATGTATATATTATTTGTACAAATCAATATATCTATCTATATATATAGATATTTTTTTTATTAGAATATAATATAAATAAAGTGTTGATTTTAATAAAACCCCAGTACTTGGCTTATTTTTACTTAATTGTTGTTTTTGTTGAAAGTATGCCAATACATGTGTTAATGTCCCTAATATATAAAGAAAAAACAACATTATTATCTAAAAAATGTCTCAGATTACATCAATATGCGATTTATAAAGTAACTACTTATATAAATAAATGTAATTTACTAATTTGTTATTATTAATAAAATTAATTAATGTATAAAATGTAATTAAATAAATTCCTAATTTTTTTTATCGCTTTAAATTTAATTTAATCAATTTCAACATATTTTTATTTATTATTATGATTGTTATTGCTATTATGAATACATATTTAATAATTTAAAAATCTTTCAACCTTGACCACTCTTTAAAAATAAAATAAATTAATAGGCCAATCATGAAGCCCTGTAAAGAGAATATTGATTTGTTTTGTCTTCACAATTATATAACATAAAAATAAAATGCTTTAAAATACATACAGCTATCATTAAGGCAAGAGGTCCTCCATAACATAAGAGACAAAAAAGGCCAATCATAAGCCAGCCAAATATACCTCTAATTATCCAATTTCTCCACCTATAAAAAAAATGATTAATTAATACATAGCTAAGCTAAATTAAAATAATCAAAGGTTACTTGCCTTTCTGATATTCCACTTAATAATGTTTCTAATATTTGTGGCATTTTATTGGTACCAGATGGTATTTTTGCTGAGAGATCTATATTTTTATCATCTTCAGAATCAAAATCTTCTTTCTATTAAATAAATATATATATATTTATAATAACTTATGATAATATATTATATCGATACACATTGACCCACTATAATTCTTAATGTTAACTTTTTGAATAAGCAGTAAAATATTATGATTTATTATAAGCATAAAAATTAATGAATATAAATTAATTAAACGAAGCATAACATAAATAAATTATTTAAAGATTATTAAATAATTAAGTTAATAAGTATAAATATAGATCAAATATTATAATTTATAAACAAATTACCATAATACAACATAGAAATACAATCAATTATATATATCATATCACCACAGTCATTTAACTAAAATGCATATAAATATTTATTCCCTAGTCTCTACTTTTACTCACTTTATAATATAATTCATTAATACTTTTTACAAATATTTAGACTGTTAATATTAATTTTAATTTGTATATTAATAAGATAATACATTAATGTCCATGAAAATTAATATAATGAACTCTTAAAAACTCAAAATTTAAAATATTATCTTCGGTTTATTACTTAGTTTGAGTTTATAAATGTTAGCAGTATAAATATGTTAATAATTATAGTAGTAATAATAATAAATCATTTTAGATTACTAAAATTTTAATTTTATAATTGTATGTTATTATATGTTTTTATAATTGTAACATATTTAAATAATATTAATTTAATAGAAGCTAATGTGATTGAATACCTAAAAGAGTTAAATATGATTAATTAAAGCGTATTCATGCAAATTTAATAATTAAAATCAATATGTTATTTACTGTTAAAGCAATATAAAATTGCTTTTGTTTGTGAATAAACATAATTTCAAGATTTTGTACCAGTAAATCTTATTGGTTTGCAGATAACTTTTGTTAAAATTAATTATTTATGGTGCTTAATACATAAATTCAATATTTTAGTATGCAGAGCTTAATTATAAGTTTAATTCTAGGTCTAGTTGAATCAGTAAACAGAAACATAAAATTAAGCAATTGTAATATGAAAAATATTTATCTTCTAAATCCATAACAAGCATTAATACTTGTAGTACCATCACCATGTACATGTTTCCAGGATCATGCCACATCCAATGTTTACCCAAAAATTATTTGAGCAGAAAACTTACTTTGAGCCTACGATAATTATTTGTTCGGAAATTGAATGAGGCTTGATTACTGAAATAATTTGAGCCCGCATACCAATGTTTAGGACCTTTTAATTTCCGTAAATTTTGATAAGCATTATATATCTTATGAACTGGCCTGTAACGCCTAACCAAATGTGGCATAGTATTTGTCACAACACATGATTGAATACAATCATCAATCTGAAAAATTGTTCACTGAATTACAGCCTATATTTGTTTATAACAACTGATAATTTTAACTGAAATAATTAATTGGCAAATAAATAAAATATTATTTAAAATTATATAGATAAATATCAAGATAAACATAAAGAATGATTTAACAAAAAGTTTAAAAATTCGTTTATTCAATTAACACTTAATAAAAGGTTATTGTTATAAAATAACCTAAAATAGTTACCTATAAAATTGTTTATTCAACAATGTACCTACATTCTTCAAAGTTTATCTATATTATAGTAAAAATAATTGTAAATATATAATAAAACATTGGTATATAATTATAATTTATAGACAATAAAGAAAAGGTAAATTTAGGGTATAAGACTAAATATTAACTTGTTTAGGTACTTTAATTTACCTTTTAACCAATGAAATTAAATTATATAGTAGCAGTATATTAATATATTTAAAAAACTAAACAACTAATTCAAGAATAAATTATCATAAAAAGATATACCAGATGATGCTACCAATTAACTACCTATATTAGGTATGTAAATAATGATTGATAACTTTAGTGCACACGCAATTAAAGAAACTAAAATGTAACATTAATAGCTACTAGACAAATTCTACTAGTTATACAACACAGACTGTACAATATCATTACTGCAATAGTCTAATATTAATAAAATAATAATGAAATTTATCAAAATATTATAAGATTATGCTGTATTATTGAATTCTGTCATGAAAGACAAGTATAAATCTTACTGGTTCTGGTTTGTTTTCAGAATGAACTTGATCCTGTTCAGCAGATTTGATTTCTTCTTTATCCTCTTGGAGATAAATTTCTCCATCATCTTCTTTTTTCCTCTGTCGTAATTCACATTCAGCCATTTCCATCTATTTTCTAAACCGGTGTTTTAGTTTTTTTTATTTACAGTATATTCATTGTAAGACTGAGAGCAACTCTATATTATATGTGTCTATTTATCAATGAACAAGTTTAAATAAAATGGACTATACCAATAGAAGGTTCAGAAGTCAATAATACAATCGACTATCAAGTAATTACGTGCGTAATATTGAGACTTGGGAATGCATACGAAAACTCAAGTACACAACTAGTCACAAGAAACGAGAGAACAAGACAACGAAATATTAATAAGTAATAACTAATGAGCGAAATCCAATAACAATGATAAGACTATAATATATGCACTGATAAGGCGCATGCGCTTTTTTACAATTTTAGTTGAAAACATATGTTTTATATTTGCAATATTATCATAACACTATACTATGACTAAATAGGTTATATACCTATCTATTTACTATTTATATAGTCATGAGTATAGTCTATACCAGATAATATATATTATAAAATTATTATATTTTTGACTTTTGTATTATTAATATAATAGATATATTTTTATTTATTTTTAATAATAAAGTTATTCAGTATAAACTTTGTATCCGTATACGAAAAATATTATTTTGCTTTGATTATGCTTGAACCTATTACATATATTTAGCATAAATTATTTTGCAATTTTCTATTTATTTTCTGAAAAATTAAATATATGATGCGTTACTCTATTAGAAAATAACCCTAACATGGCCCTCATCCGGATTTTGTGTTATATCCTATTTATTATATAATGACTACAGTACCTAATACATCATTCATAATATTTTTTATTTAAAAAACTAAGTCAAATAAATGTAAAATGTATGACAGTATTTTCAAAAAAAATTAATACTTTTTAACAATGTATAATCGACATTGAAATAATTTAAATAATTATACTATTACTATGTTAAAAATTTTAAAAACACGAACACAAATGCAAAACGATAAACATTTACTATACTTACTCTCAGATGCGACTTGTTATAAGAATAATAGGGAGTAGCGGCGTCTGCCCCTGGCATATAAATTAGTTATGGGTATCTATTGTACATGACATATTGGCATGATGAACCAATATAAAAATTAATTTAAATCTTATACGTTACAGCATAGTGATATACAGCACAAACGGTCAATATAAAGAACCTTGAATTAAATTTTCAAAACTTAAGTAAATAAAAAAAAGTTTTATCAACTTCTAATTACAAAATAGTTAGCAACTTTTTGTGATTTTGACAAATTCCATCAAAACTCTAACATAAAAAAAAATTTGCCTATGTATTTTTAATATTGTATATAGATATAACAACAACTGAAAACAACTTATGTGGGATCTTGTATTACATTTTCAAGAACTTTGATTCAATGAATAATTTAAGGTTGATAAAATGATATAATATCAATTATAATAGAGATAATACATTTTCAAATTATCGCTATACATAGCTCAAAACTTATTTAAAAATTGTATCACGTATAAAAAATGTTAATATAAATTGTAAATATTATGTGAAACTGTCAAGTATCTTCGGTTATCAGTTTTCAAATTACAACAAAAAAACATTTATTATTTGAAAAGAAATGGTTATTATTCGAGTGATTATTCGTTTTCGTTAACATTTTAAATTCAAACAGTATTAAAAAATGAATTTGACTTTCTAATAGAAATATTATTTTGATATAGGTTTCAAAACGTATAAAGAACCTTGTATTAAATATTCAAATATTTATTAAGTATAAACTGATTATTTTTTATTCATTTCTATCTGCAAAATTATTAGTCATTTTCGAGATTTTTTACGAATTTTGTCAAAATTAAAATTTATAAGCTTATAAAAAAATACTGTGACTATAAATTATTGATATTTTTTAATTGAGAGATTAAAAACTTATAAATCAAAAATGTTAGTATATATCTCAAAAAATAATTCAAAATATTTTAAAAATTATACTATACATAGAAAATAATAATAAAAGTACCTTGTAACAGTTTCTGCGGTTATTTATTTTTGAATTATAACAAAATAAATAAATCTAGTCAGAAACTGTGTTAGCATAGAGTAACATGGGGGCATAATGGCACATAGAACAAAATAATTTGATATTTTCCATCTGGTTAAGTTGTTTTGTTATTATGATTTTACTATCATAGCCAAACATGATAAAACATTTTCTTCGGCTGTTGGTGAAGTTTTGACGTAGTATATAAATAGTAATTAAAACTAATTAACGACACGTATAGTACAATTAGGTGACTATATGTCAATACTAGTTAAATATTGATATAATAAAGCAACTGAAATATACTACGAGTACTATTTATGCATAAAATCATATTGGGATAAAATGATTCAGTGAATACGGGGCAAAAATGCGCAGTATTTCTTACCCGATTGGATACCTACTTTTATAAACATTTTATTTGTTTATAGCTTCAAAATGAATATCTAAACATTTAGTTATACGTATTTGAACATAGCTATTATTTAAGTTGATATTGTTTTGATTTTATTTTTAGTTGTTTTTTTTAAATTTAAATTTATTATTTATATTTATTTTTTTTATCGTGATGTGCTGTTTCTTAATTAAAAAGTTGTTTTAATTTTATTTGTTTTTTATACAGTTATTTTATTTATTAAATAAAACCATAACCAATTTTCAATATATTTGAATAATCTTTAAATATATAAAACCATATGCCTTTTTACCCCAACCATTGGTTAAAAAAGACAAATTTATTAAAATTTATAATTGCTTAGAATTTTTGGTATTTACTTAGGTAAAATCAACTTTTTAATCGAAAATGGCAATTCACGTTATATTTATAATAAGATAACAGCATACCAATATACCAAAAACATATATACTACCACATAACAGTTGTTTAATGAAAAGTGTGCCATTATACCCCAGGTTACAATAAATATTTCCGTTTTCCTTAATTTTTTCATTGTTTTGCCCAATTATTAAAAAAAGGTATTGAATATTTTTAATTGTGGCCTTTTTAAAATACATACTCAATTCAATTTTCTATACAAAACAACCCTCAACATTGAAAGCCAAAACATTTTATCAACTACTTATTATGTGTACAGACACAAAAAAAACAGACATCTTTGTAAAATCAATAGATCGCTCTACTCAGAAACTAAAATATTATTAATTTCATTATACCTATAGGGTATAGATACTATAATATATTTCAGCTTTAGCTTTATATAAGTTTTAAATTTAAATTGTTTGGCAAAACATAACATTTTTTATTAATATTTAAAAATAATCGAAAATGTAAAAAGCTTATATATAAATACGAGTAGGGTAAAATTAGTTTATGTACAATAGATAGATTTTCAAATTCTCCATGCCTTTTTAGTATCTGAAATAATTGATATTGAAGTTTTTCTAGTATTTACTGTAAATGTCAAATTTAATACAAGTATCCATTACATTATTTAATGACTTATACGTATCACTCAATGCCGAGAAATTGATGCCTAAGAAATTATTGATGACATTTATCAAAACTCAAAAAAAATTGTACTTATAGCCTATAGGCATATCAATAATTTACTTACTTACTTTTATAAGACAGTAGTTGCTTTTTTATATTATGAGTTATGGGTAGTAAAAATAATATTTATTGAAATCTAATAATATACCTATATTCTATTTCTACTGAAAAGATAAGGGGGGGTTTCGATCCCACGACAAACTTTGTAATCAATTTTTCTATTTCTCTTCCTCTATGTGACTATGTTACTTCAGTATTTTATATTATGTAGAAAAGAATATACATTTTCAAAAACTTAAATACTTTGTAGGATAATGAATGTTTACTGTTATAAATTAAAAGAATCACACCGTATACATAAAACACATTTACATTAGTACCTACAATGTATGTAACTAGGTAACATTTTACGCAGTTAATATGCCTACCTATATTGACAAATTACCTTTAGGTATATAATATACCTGTTACCTGATATCTATATGCTCTAACAGTTTACGTCTATTGTCATGTTTAACAATCGTTTAAAAAATTATATGTATAGTTATACAGTTATATCATAAAGGTATATTAAGTATGTACCTATATATTATCTATACTTAGTATAGTTACTAAAAACAATAAGTTCAAAATAAAATAAATGTTTAATATACATTGACTTAACAGTTAAAGTCGTATATTATGGCAAACAAAAATAGATAATTCTACATTAAATATTAAAAATAGTATTATGTATACAAGTTTGCAGGACTTTGGAGAGAAATGGTGGAACCAGCCAAAAGCCTTTATGGCTTATAAGCGCCAAAAAAAGTTATGTACAGGATAGATACAGGATACAACCGATACAGGTGATACAACTGTATAAATAACGCCCTTACTATTTTTCGTCTACTAGTGTATTTTATTTTCATTATTCCGGTTGGTGTTAACAAATTTCTAGATTATAAAACCGCATAACACCACAGTTATTTATATTTTATCTATAAAACTATGAACGTAACCTCTTTTGAATTTTGATATGGTAACCGAATAGATAATTATTTATCTTAAATATATACTATTTATTGGTTTTATGTGATGGCCGACAGATGATAATTTATTTCTGATAGTTGATCAACAATTTTTAATTTTTAATTTGAAAGGGACATTTTATATCGATTGTATTGGACTTCTCTCTCAAAATTTTTTGATTATTTAGACGTTCATAATTTCTTAAAATAGAGTTTTTTAAACAAAGACCGTGTAATATAAGATATTATATGTTATTTTACATCAGTATTTTGAACTAATACATTTTTTAGTTTTAAGTCAATTATCATATTATGAAAATTTTAATTTATTTTACGAAGTGTTTTTATTTAATTTTGACTCTGTTTTATACTTCTGCGAGGCACGATTGTATACAAGACTCACTGGAGATCACCAATTATTATTTTTGGAGACCCATAGGTCGTCATTTGGCAATCCCTACTGGCTCTATATTATTCACTAATTCACTATATACGTCTATACATTAATTAATATAGATTATTATAATTTATATAATATAATAGGTATATAATAAAGTTTAAATAGCTATATCTTATATAGTTGGAAAATTCATTAAAAATCATAAAAAATATAAGTAAATATAGTAACAAAAAACCAGCAATAAAATAAATTGTTTTTAAAAACTATTAAATGTTTAACTTTTGTTATAAAACATAATATATTTAGGTATAATATCTCATCATCCTAAGCGACTTAAAATTATTACACTGAATGATGTTTAATGTATATTGTGTGGTTGCACCTTTGCAAGATATATAAGCTTTATGTAGTAAATACATGAAGTTTTGTAATTTCATTTATATATTGGCATTGACAAATTATAATAGATTTTAATTTTAATTAAATCTATAAGTACCATTATTTTAAATGTAGATTTTAGAATATCTACGTTGGCATATTTTTGTAACAACTGCGAGTAGTTACAATAACGATTATATGTATGCGCACAACTTTATGTAGGTATACGTATACTGGTGTACTACATCAATGCTCGATCAGAATTCAGTCATTTTAATGAAACCGTGTAGCTACTCGCGTGCAATCGATCGTGCCACGTTGTAATTTTGAGCGTTATACTTATATTTCACTATTGTTTTTATTTGTTTCTATAATTCTTAACAGCTATAGGCTATCACATATAAAGTTGTATATATTATTTATAAATCTATAAACTATAATATATATTGTACAATAAACTGTTTATAATACATACAGCGATATGAGTACTAATGGTCATAGAAAAATTGGACATACAAAAAAATAATAAGTGAACAATAATTTAATATAATATAGTATATGAATCTTAATAATATAGTACATCCCAGAATAATTTTGTTGCGATAAACTACCTTTATATATTTTCAAATTATATGCATTTTTAAATTTACATTTCAAGACATACTTTATAATTACTATAGTATAGTATATACTGTATACGTAGTATGGATTATACATGTTATACATGTCTATATTATATATTATATAAATAGACAAGAATAAAGAAGCAACATTATATCAAATTAATTCACATCAAAATATTATGTCAAATAATTTTTGATCAATATTATTTTTAAAAACTGCTTTACAAATAAATACAACACGTTTTATCCAACGCTTTAGAATTTAAAATTGTGTTTTTTATACCGCGTTTCATAATATTATGGTGGTTTTCCAGATCACACTCAATTTTATCTGAAGTTTTATCTTAAATATTGAATCTAAGCGTTCAATAATCAAAGAAAATATTCTCGTTTATAAATAACGATTAACGATAAATAATATTATTAAACAATAATTATATCGCCTCTCTATACAATGATGAAAATCATATAATTTATATTATAATACCTAAATTATAGCAGATTTAAGAACACATGGATAAACCAAGATTATTAATTTTAATGAAGGTTACTATTTGAAAAATAAACACGTAATAAATTTGTATTCTACCTAATTACTTTTACTTTTATTTTATTTTGACCATATGTACCTGGATATTTTGGTATATTTAGCCATTTTTACCGATTATACATTATTATACCATTATGAGGCGCGGTCTTGAATTATTTTAAACCGCAGAGAGATCCGCCGCAGTCAACTCTACAGTCTACAACAGTAATCATTCGATAAACGTCCCAATGTTAAAGTTTTAAACATACTTATACAGATTACACTTCTAAAAAATGCTTGCATAATTACATACAGGACTGTGTGTCAGTTAAAAATAATTTAACGTAGCCACTGTAAATCTCGATAATCAATGAGTATAATAGTGGTAGGTACTTATTATATACATGGCATTTTATAATTTTACAAAATAAATATATAATATAATATATTGTAGTGATAATCCACATTATCGTGCACATGATTTATATAGGTAAATCAATGAGTTACACAATGTGAATCATTATATTATATTCTAAAAAACTAATGAAAATGCAAATTTGATTGTAAATCACTTCTCGACTCTACCTTATACTTTAAGGTAAGTACTCTAATAGTCTATAATACATTTTTAAACAAATATATTATACACTCTATATTCTATGATCAATATAATGTGTGCGCACATACAAGTTTTAAAATATTTGTCAACCTATTATATTATTATATATGATATGTACGTGTGTGTAATAATACGCAGCATATATATCGTTAGCGGGGGAAAAAAATCAATAGCGCGTTCAAAGTGCGTGCGTCGCGGGTGTTCTTTATTATTATATTATTCAATACGCGCAATCACTGCGTATATTATAATACACGTTATATATTATACATAGCTAGGCAGATTGATATATTATTATAATATTTTTATAATGTGTAAAACGCACTTAAACATAAACCGAAATTCCCACGATTCGTTTCTTTAAAGAAAACAATAAAAAATAAAAAAAAAACTGACAGTATTTTCGTAAAATTCATCAGATCAACGAAGGCGAAATGGAACCAATATATTATCTAATATCCGAACTCTGCAGCCTGCAATCCATATTTTAGACATTTTGGTACTCCGCCTTCACATGCATTAAATATGCATGTATTAATTATATGTTATTTATTATTATTATTTAAGTGAAAATAGAATGCTATTCGCTACTAATTCACTAATCGGGAGAAAAAAAACTTTAACGCTGCAGCGATGGCGGTCATTCATATCATACTAATAAATTATATAGTATATTGTCAAAAAAATGGATATAAATAGGTAATAATTTTTATTACCTGTTAAATCTGTAAAAAAAATGAATTTAATGTACTTATATAATATAATATTATCAACGTATACCGCAAACAAACACTGTTTTATTTATAAAGTGCACGTCTGTACAGTCTATATAACATAATTATTCGAGATAATTGCACAGCTGTAATTGCATGTCGGCGGACGTTATTTAGTAATAATGTTCTATGCAATCATATAAATTATTATATATCATGAGATGATGTCTACACCTGTCCTATAAATAATTCAACCAAAAGAGTGTCTAAACATATGTATATAAAATATAATATACATAATATTATAATATTATTGTAATAAATTAGGATTGACGACAATAGTGTAGCGAAATGAAAATGGATTTATGTAGGTAGCTAACTTGAACTGCATCAGGAGTCACGACCATAAATAAAAACTTTAACAGAGCAAGTAGATAATGTGAAGTATATAGTATGTATACACTATACTGATATTCTGGCCGCTGTCGGGTGAACGAAATAATATTATTGATCGGTTTACAATATTCAAATAATGTAAAATGTGTAGTACCTATATAATGTAATGTTATATAGTATATTATGCTGTTTTACTGTTTAGTCGTGACTAAATATAACGTTTAGTAACGGTGAGTTTATATGCACGCTGCATAGGAACATAGAAATATTGGAGTTGTTTTTAATCGAAAGTACATTGTTATAGCGTAAAATATATTAAAACATCCAGACTTGGATTGCATTTTTAAGTAGTTTAATCCATCAAATAGTGTTTAATAATTAACATGTTTAAAATAAAAATATTTTATAAATAATTATAATTTTAATATCATGAGTTATAAGTTGATGATATGGCCATGGCTATTTTAAAATTAAGGCCAAAAAAAATTGTTTGTTTAACTCTAGTAGTCTAGTTATACATTATTATTGAAATATTGAATTATTTAAAGTCAATATAATAGTTGTTTAATAACATGCATTTTGTTATTAAATTAACATTGATACGAGATACCTTCTCAAACCAAATTATTTGACAATATAATTAATATTAATATATATATATATATATATTATATACCTTATTAGCTATTAATATAGCTTATTTAAATTTAATGTTGTCAATGTAAAGCTAAAAAAGTGTTTATTATGAGTTATAAGCTGTGGGTTGAAATTTCAGTTTTAATATACATTACATTCATGTTATATTATTTTGTATTAGATTCTGATATAATACTAACGAGTGAAAGAGTGATTTTTGTGGTTAAACATTTTTATATCAAAAATAATGCTTCAATATTGAGATTTGAGGGGGTTTCTTGTAGCAAATTAAAATTGATATTTAAAGGCAAAAAGTTCCCAGTAACTTATACGAGTATACTCTAACGGGAATAGGTACTTACGCCGCAGTTACGCAACACGCCAACACCTGAGGTTTTCGACAAAATCAATTTTGTTTTTTTTGTAATAATTTAAAAACGAATAATCATTAAAGCATTAACCATGGATATTCAAAATGTTCACCAAATATTTGTTAATATATTCTAGACAATTAGTAGACATATATAATTTTCAAAATGTTTTGACTATTTTTCTATTTATAACCATTCGTAGTTTTCTATTGTTTTAGTTTTAGTTTTATTTTTTTATTTATGTTTATGAAAATACAGTTTTTTGAGTCAAGTATGTGGTATGTACTTGGCGAACTGAATAGTTGTACGCATAGGTATATTCAATTTTATGTTGATTTGTGTAACCCAAATATAATTTGTATACCTATCTGCAGTAAATAAAAATCGTTGGATCGCACGGTGCAACATTTCAAATTTAATATAGGTACATACCTAGTTTTAACTGAAATATAAAGTATTGTAAAATATGCATTCCGTGTATATACTATGTATTAGGTTTTATTATATGCGTCTCACAAGATTGTCTCAAGTTCTGTATAATATGTTACAATATACTATAACATATTGGAGATGAATAAAACGATACGAGTAGCTAGTCCACAGTCTACAGGTAACTACCTAAAACAAAAATATAAAACTTAATCTTTTACACTGTTTATACATCTTGTGTGTTTTTTTTTTTTTGTATCTATTAATTGGTTATAAATAATTGTATTATTTCCAGTGAAAATAAAGGATGTCGTCATAAATTAGTATAAAATCGAGTTTCTCAAAGTCTGTAACTTTACAGATCACATGTATACGTATATACAACCCTAGCCGATAAATCATATTATATTTTATAAATTGTACTATCTGCTATATAATATTATATATTAGTATAAAGGAATAAATACATATCATATTATTATTATACAAATAATATAAATGTATACATTATTAAAATAATAATATATAGCGGGTAATATGATCTGCAGCGTCACGACGGTAGTCGTACAGTGCTTTCCGTCGACTTGCCAAGGAGGTTGGGTTTTTCGGCAATAAGCTCCCCCCCACGGTCGCCGAGGCGCCACCGCCCTGTTCAGTACTCAAGCAGATGGGGCGAAGAGAGGCGTTCGGATGTATAACGTGGTGGCGGCGGCGGCGCGTGCTCGGTATATATAGTGTGCTACGACTACTGCGACTACGGAACAGTGGCGGCCGCCGCGTCATCGGCGGTGCCAAAATCAATAATCAGTATTGTTTATCGATTTTTTTCTCTGCGCTCAACCGTCGCCGAAGCCGCGCGCGTTTCCCATACAAGCCGCCCCCGTGCAGTGTGCGTATAGCGCGTGTACACGCTCCTGCCTCGCCGACCGCTTATTTTCGTCGCGCCGACCAGTCCGTCGCCCGTCCGTCCCGTGCAGCAGCCGTCGTACACGCATCGCCGCCGACGCCGCTAGCAGCTGCCGGACTTGTCGTAGCCGCGCGCCATCGGCTGCAGCGCAGTAGTTGGCGTTGTGGATCCGTTGCCGGACGAAAGGCTAGCGATCGCAGGTAAAAAAAAAAAAAAAATTATATGAGCAAAACGCCGAGAGATTTATCGTAGACGCGAGTGTACCGCGTAATTGGCACGTATAGTACTTATATATATATATATAGTAGTCGCACGTCACCACAACCACCACCACCGCCACCACCACCACCGCCAAAAGCCACCACCTGGCTATAAAATGATACTAATTACGACTTACGAATCGTGACTAACAATAATAGGTATACTATAATTATGATATAAATAATATTACGTTAGTTTTATATTTCTAGCCGATAATAGGAACGCCGCGGCAAAAAGTTCGTTAATAAACCGGTTGCCGCCGCGAATATATTATATACCGGCAATCTAAATAATGAGTAATTATTTTTATATCAAACTTCTGCAGTGGACTTTCATTATGTATATTATATCATAGTATATTGGCATATAGATCATCGTCATATTGTATAATATATTAATTGTATTTATTACAATATACCAACTTCGCCTGTGACGCGTCTTGCGTTATTATTATAAATAATATACTGCAAACGATTCACCAAACATGCTCATTGCTCCACCCTCTCCCACGCATTACCTTTAAATAATGAATTTATTTAAATTCTAATTTATCAAATTTTCAAGTGCATATTTATTCTTGTTAATAATTTACAGTGAAAAATGTTTGATGGATTATCCTGTATATATTATTATAATAATGGTACCTATTGGGTATATATATTGCTCAGTACCTAATAGTTGTATACAATGCGTATATTTATATTTATATTTATATTCAATCACCAAATGTTGAATTTTATTATTATTGTAATATAAGAATAAACTCGATAGATCGATGTGGGATCGAATCCCACCCACGCGTAAATCCGTATGGCACTAATTTTCGTGTATTCGGTCATCTATACGATGTAGTGCAGAAATTGATAATCGTGCGAAAAACTACCCCAGCACGTGAGCTTTACATTATTATACTTTTCCGTAACTTAAATATATATTATTTTATTTTAAGCTTAGAATTGACTACCTGTAACCTATTATTTACAATAATCACAACGTAAAGATGTGTTGAGGGTTATTATTTGTAATGATACCTCTTTCATTGAATACCAAATAAAAAAAATAAAATATAATTATAATATATATATTAAATATTATAGTTATCTGCCTTTTGCCGCAATGATAAGAAAGCGATTGGGATGCTAAAAACTCCCTAGTTTAATTTTAGCATACACAGTTCACAATAGATCCAAAATTGTATAAGAAAATATTTTATTTTACCTTAAATTTCTAATATCTACAAATTTTTGTTTTTAAATTATAACAAAAAAAAAAAAAAAAAAAAAATAGGAGAAATAGTTGTTGTCTGTTGAATTGGTGAATATGCAATGTCATAAAAATTTGAACTTCAAATGTTCTACTTTTTTAATCAAAAAATTAATTTAACTCTCTATTAATATTTTTTATTTTAGGTTGAAAAACTTATAAAGAATCTTGAAATAAATTTTAAAATTTTAGGTATGCATAATAAAAAAAGTTATGAATAAACTACGAAATAATTTTCTAACTTTTGCAATTTTGATGAAATTCATTAAAAACTTCACCCTAAAAATTTTTTTTTATTTAATTACAAAATAATTTTCATATTTTCAAGATTTTGATATATTTTGTGAATATTTTAAAATTCAAATAGTTAAAAAATATTTATGTCGTATTTTCAATATTTTTTAATGTCTGTAAGACGTTATGAAAAACTTTGTATTAAAATTCCATGAATTATTACTTATAAACAGAAATATTAACATTTATTGCATGTACATTAATCAAAAACAAGACTATTATATAAGTTAAAAATGCATAATGTTTATAAATAGCACAAAAAGAGCAAAAATATTTTGAAATTTATTTAAGGTTAGAAAATACTAATATAAATATTTAGTGAAAATATTAGTTATTTCTCTAACTATTTATCTTTGAATCATGTTCAATAAAAAAAAATCGATTTTATCAAAAACTAGAGGTTTTGTTATTTATTTTACTTTTAACCCCCACCCCACACCCTTAAAGTTATAACTATAAAGTCAATTTTGTATCAGAAACCATTCTCAAAATTTAAGATTAAATATTTGTATTGCTCCAAAAAGTAATTATAGAAACAGGAAAAAATTAACACGTATATTAATATATTATATATTATTATAAGACCAATCATCGCTCCATTCACAATCTAAAATTATGTCCCAGTTCCAGTTTATACGTCATGAATTTATTACTTATTACTGTATAGGTAATTAAAAAAAGAAGGTTTTTAAATGCATTTATTAGAATATATTTTATGATATTATATTAGTATAATACTAGAATATATTCATGGGCATATATATATATATTGAAGGTTGAGGCCAGACGCGAGCACTTGCCCTTGAAAATAATTCGTACTTGTAATTTATTAAATACTACCATGGTATTACTTAATAACTTAATATAATATCTACATAGCACAAGTTAAATTATTGTTTTTCTTAATCACCTGAACTTGAATAAAGATATTTTCATTTAGGATGTCATTAATATATTGGAAATGAAACGAAAAAATTTACAATTTTTATTTAACGAAATTTTTTTTGGAATTTATTTTATATAATGTATTATTCGATTAATCAACATTAACCAACAATATCTATTATTACTTCAAAAGAAGCAAAACTCCAACATATTTTGAGAATTTTTTATGTTTAGAAAATACTAATACAAATATTTAGTAAAAACTAAAAATAGTGTATCTACGATTATTCATTTTTAAATCACAACAAAAAATAAAATCAATTTTGTCTAAATTATAATTTTTTCAATTTTTTCTAATTATTTTAAAAAGTACTAGGGATTAATTTTACCCCAAAGTAAAAACTAAATTCAATGTGCAACTAAATACCCATCTCGATATAAAAAAAAGAAGATTTATAAGTTTAAGCATTTTTTCTGTTAAAAAATAGTCTTTAGACAAAAAAAACAATGTATACCTAATACACTTAGATAGTACATATATCATTATAAAATCAATACATGTATTGCTACGCTCAAATGTAAAATAGAAATAATTCAACACTAAAACATAACTATAAGACATAAGAGTTAGGACAAAGATGAAACTAAACAGGTAATACAGATTAATATTGTATAATTTTTATAAACTTATTGCGACTTATAAGTTCTAATAATAGTCATTCGAAACCGTTAGAGCCGCTCATAAAAATTCATATTTTGCTTTATATAAATATAAGTAGAGATATTGTTATTTACCTACCATAATAAATGAAAATGTTGTCACTTTGTATCAATATTTTGATGTTTGTAGGTAGATTCACGTAGTAACATTAAATATTATATGTAAACGTGGGTATTTTAAAAATTGTTTTTGCATAATTCACGAAAGGACTAAGGAGTAAAGGAAGAGTGTGGATTGGGAGTTTCTAATCCTCCTTCTAATAAATCATGCATTAAGTATAGTATAATATGGTACCTTGGTACTCACTACTATAGGTATATACACACGAGTAGGTGATACGATAGTTAGATATACTATATAGTATACATACATAATGTGTTGTTTATATATTTTTCACCAGATATTAAGTTTTATCTATACAATATTTAAAGAAAACAACATTGATTCTATTTCATCTCCTAAAAATACGACTAAAATAATATGCTGTTAATTGTCTACTCATATACGTATATTACCATTTGGTCTATATGATTATATTTATATGAACGAAATTATAACTAAATATTATATTAAATATTAAAAGGAATATAATAAATAATTTGAAAAGTAAACAAATTTAAAATGATTATAATTTGCTTTTAAGAAAAATCTTGTTAAAATAGTTTTAGTATTACCAATATTAAAATAAAGTACAAGTACATAAATTAATAAATATACATTTGGAATTATTGTTATTAAATAAAACGGTTTACGAGCTCACTTTTTGTGCAACCCCAAAAATATTGGTCTAGTTACGCCTATGTTACATGTATACAGTATATACTGTATTAAATGGATAATATTAAAAAAATCTACCTACCTGCAATAAGGCTATAAATAAATTCAAAGTTTTTTGGTTGCAGATTATTATCGGCGTTATGTCCAACATGGCAAATGCTGAAAACTACCAATTGAAATGGCATAGTCACGGTGCTCATTTACATTCGACTATAGCGACGTTACACGGCACCACGGCGTTCACAGACGTGACGTTGAGTACAACCGACGGCCGCAACGTGTCGGCGCACCGTTTCGTGTTGTCGGCCTGCAGCGCGTACCTGAACCAAGTGTTCCAGAGCTGCCTGTCCAATAATTTGGTTATAGTACTGCCAGCCGATATCAGTTATCGTACGCTTTGCATATTGCTACAATACATGTACAGCGGTGAAGCTACGGTCACCAACAGTCAGCTGGACCGGGTGCTAAAGGCTGGCGAAGTGTTAAGGGTGAGAGGGCTGTGTCGAAGCAACGAGAACACGGTGGGCGTGGTGCCTAGACAGCAGACACCCGACAATAACAAGGACGACAAGTCGAAGCAGAAATCCAAGGGTGATATGCCGCTATCGGTGTTGTCTGATGGCAATGAAAACAAGGAAAACGAAAAAGACAAGGATAACGATGATGGCGAGGTGAAGAAAGAAAATTCGGAAAACGAAGACCCCATGCACAACGCACTACAGCTAGAAATCACCGTCAAGGAAGAACCGTTGGAATGGAACGACAGTGATCGAACTGAAATGACCATTCAACCGGTAAGAGATTTAAAAAAAAGTATTACCTACCAAGCACTTAAGTATCATTTAAAGTATGGAATTGAAAGTAACATGTTCTTCGAGTACCTAGTCTAAATTATTAAGTTTCTACACGGTTCTTAAATAAACCCATTATTGAATAGTTACCACAAACTTATAAAAATTTGCGTTAAGTGAATTAATCAATTGTCAATTTTAAAGTTAGGAACATATATTATTGATATTTTATACGTTGGTTTTTTAACGATATTTAAATTTGTATTCAAATTATGATAAATTCGTAAAATATAAAATACTTATACTAAGATATAATAATTATATAATTATAATTACTTAAATCGAAGAAAAGTTGAAACATTGTTTAAAAGCTAGTTGTATAAATAAAGTTAATGTTCTTAACTTTGAGTTTAATAATAGCCGTTAGGTAAATTTACTCTAATATTAAAGATAAAAACATAAAATTTGCTATGTTGCGCGTGGATAGGAGAGAAAAAAATAGGTACCTTTTAATGTTTTTCTTCACGTTAAATATTAACCTACACTATTTTCAGGAACTGTATTCCAATTACGACGATGATGACGAGGAAGCTGATTCTGATTATTATGCTCCATTAACATGCGACATGTGTCAAGAAACATTTCGAACACCAGCCCTTTGGGTTAGGCACATACAAACTCACGAATTAGGCTCAATTACCGATTTACCAAAAAGAAAAAGAAGAAAAACCACAGTACGTGTATTATATTTTTTTATGTACTTAAAATCTATATTATTAGCAAATCATTTTGTAAATATTTTAATGACGTCCTAATAATGATTCTTTTTTTCTATTAATTACAAAACAGGACGAAGACGACGGAGGTGAATTACCCCCCTTACGTTGTGAACTATGCCAACAAGAGTACCAAACACCCGGAGATTGGGTGCGGCACATTCAAAGTGCACATACGGAAGAACAGCTGGCCATTACAAATAGTTTAGCAAGTGGTGGATCAGGAATATTACCTTCAGCCAAACGACCGCGGCCAAGAATAATGAATGGCCGCAAAGTGTGTCCAACTTGTACTAAGACGTTTCCATCGCATGCGAGCATGTTGATACATAGTCGGACACACACAGGTGAACGGCCTTACCAGTGTGGTGTTTGCAATAAAGGTTTTAATGTAAAAAGTAATCTACTAAGACACATGAGAACATTACACGATACAGTTATAAGTCCTAATGCCATGGTCGAATATTGTAATGCCCAAGATGAAGTACCCCCAACAACATAAAAAATATTAAATTTAACATAATTGTTTAAAAATTTAGATTACATTTTTACTTTTTTGGTCTAACTTATTTTTAGAGTTCATGAATAATATAATCAATTGCTAAATGCATAATTGAATTAACATGGAAACTTTCCAACTTAATTTACTTTCCTTAAATTCTTTAAATTTTTATTGACAAGCTTAAACGTCATGTATTTTGATAATGAGCTCCTTTAAAATTTTACTTCCAATAACTTTTAAGACAATTTTCAACACATGTGTTGTAAAAAAGCATACCAATTCATACCATTTTTTATGAAATAAAGTTTCTTTTGTTTTAGTGCAACGCTTTTTATCTTTCCAGCATTTTTTTTTATTTATTTAACTTTTACTAAAGTATATAATAGTTTTGATACTAGTACAAAATAAGCAGATGTTAAGAATTAAAATTTATTTTTCAACAATGATAAAAAGATCATTGTCTTCCTGCATATATTGAATTATATAACAATATTGTGTAAAATCCTAATAAAATGTATATAGTGATGTAAAAATAATTAGGATCTCATTCCATTTTACATTATTTTTCAAAGATTTTCTACTTATAGTAAATATTTATTATATTTATCCCAAATCCCGATAATAATGTGAAACTGTAATATTAAAAATGTACTTTTATTATATGCTCAGTAATTCAATAATTATTATTAATTACTATACATTATATTACTTTCAGTACTTTATTTTTTACGATCTTATAATGTTGTAAATATTTAATAGAAATAAATGAAAATATTAATATTAAAACTTATTGTTTTCATGTATACAAATAAGAATTCTGTTAAAATACTAAAAAAAAGTTTGTCCTTAAGATCTATTTAAGATAAATAATACAACTAAAATTAATCATCTTCTTCAATTTTAGGAGCTAAATAATACCGGATAAAACCCAAATCTTCAATTTGGTATTCTACTACTAATGGAACATCACCAGACATTGATAAAATAACCTAAAAATGAAAATAAAAATTAGTTTAATACTAAAATTATTTTTTAACAAAATATAAAATAGTACTTGTGGAGATAAAGGAGCTGCTTTACAAAACAAATTCAGGTAACGACAAGCAAATGTTAAACATACAGCTTGTTGCATTTCAATGGTCACTCCTTCTTCTTCTTTATCAATAGATGCACTTTGAGAAAGTTTGACATTAGCTATTTAAATTAAAATAAAAACTATTAGTAACTTCATTGAAAAATCAATAATATTTATGCTAATAGCTTACCTGATCCTATGTCACCTGATGTAGAAAATTTTACACCATCTTTGGTACAAGCAATAATAACAGATTCTCCAAACTGACTCAAATCTCTACAAATTCTTGCAAACTCAGTTGAAGGCATCTTAATTACGCAAGAATAATTTGTTTCCTTAAAATAAAAACATAAACATGAGCATTCATTATTCAAATATTCAAACACTATTGTCCTAAAGCCTTAAAACCCATTGACCATCTAACAACAGTAAGTATGCTTTATTTAAAATTTAAAAAAATATAATGAATAAAATAATTAAATTCAGTTATAACCATGATTAAGCATTTAAATTAAGTTTTCATACATATACAGAGTGATTATTTTATCATTAAACACTTATTATTTTGTAAAGTATAGACTTTTTTTAATTTTTTTTTCCAAAACGTTTTGTTTCATGCTTTTTCGAACTGTATTAAATTTTCATATAATAGTGAAACCACTATCAACTTTTGATTTTCAAATGGAAACATCTATTTAAAATGTACTAAATTCAATTAATAGGGATATTTTTTTTATGAATTTTAACGTTCAAATTATTTTTTAGCCAGATACAGCTTTTCGAAGTTGGACAGGTTTCCGGTTTTTATAATACTTCTTGTTTCTAAAAACCAGTAGTCATATGGGTAACAAGATAATAACATGAGGAACATATTATTTTCATATGTAAATAAAGCAGTTATCAATGTAGAGATGAACTTTGTACCTATAATTACCAAAGTCTCACAGCCATAATAAATTGTATGCCATTTGAAAATTAAAAGTTAATAGTGATTTCACTATTATATATAAGGGTGAAAAAAGTCAACACTTTTTGAAATAATGAGTATTTTTTAATGATAAAAGAATCATCTTGTGTACATATAATATATCTATTATGATTTTCAAACCAAATAATCATTATATATCATGATTTTCAGTTTTAAAAAATTGATACGGACATCATAATGAGGATGAAAAATATTAATTAATAACTAAGGAATTAATTGTTATATTACTAATTAGAAAGAGTATATACTATAGGGTTCATAATTATAAAACTGTCCTTTTCATTTTTAAGTTCAATAAATCTAGTAAAAAAGTAGTAATTGTGATTTGCAAATAACTGGAATTTGATACGTGATTCAATTCCTGAAACTAAGAAAATGTGGTACACCATGTTATAATTTAATAAAAAATGATGTTACAAAACATTAAAATAAAAATGTATCTATTTATAATGCCTATAACTAAACAATAATTGTATGCAAGTATGTGATATTTACAAATTTTGTGTCAATATATGTTTAATTTTATAAATAGTTGTATAAGGATTAATGAAATATTAAATAATATAGGCAAAAGTATTCATAATACTTTGAAGACTAAGTTATTTCTCTATGTAGATGATATTCTATAAATGTATTTATTGTTGTATAAATATATGGTTATTGATATAATCATTCTTTAAGTATTTTTAGATTTTTTCTGAACTATTTAACTAAATCAAAAATTCAGTAAAGGACGAGGTTTGATGTTCAGATATTAATCATTTTTGTTTTAAGTGTTTAGTTTCTATTCCCAAAGTATTAAAAATAGAAATTATTTGTCTTAATTTTGTAAATACCAATTAAATTCTAAATATTTAATTAAATAATTGCCTAATATGGGAACATTAATTTTCAGTGAATTTTCCAAATACTGACACATCATACATACTTTTTCATCAAATGTGCAATATAATATAGTTAATTTTTTAAGATTAATATTGTTTGTATGTACATTTTAACTGTACTAGGTTAATAGTTAATAATAAAAAAAAAAAATTAATTAAAATATGAAAATGATATTAGAGTTTCATGTCATGTTCATAATATCTATATATAACAAAAATGAAATATATTTTAATATAGTATGGATAACTATAATTTTAATTTGGGGATTTCCTATATCAGGAGCTTTAAATTTAAAATATATAAATATAATCTACCAAATGTAAGAATATAAATGTTTTAAGTTTCAACATACAGGTATACCAAGATGTTCTTGATCCAAATTCATGAGTTTCATTTCATAGTCCGACATTTTCTCCTGGTTTGATGTCTCGAACATAATAGTGAGAGTATCTGCATTATCTTGTGCTTTAATAGTCATAATGTCATCATTAGAGCAACATTTCATAATTTTCACCATACTAAAATAATATATGTTTATAATAAATTAATAAATATAATTATCATTAATTATCTGACGACATATTATAAATCGGCAATAATGTGCTTATTTATACCTTTCTAGATTAATACCCATTGACAAGTTCCGATCGCAGCGAAACTTATCAAAACCAGTACTTTTCAAATACATGGATACTAAGCTAACATGAGCGTCATCCATGGCCTGAAGTTGAATCCCAGAATCGGAACAATCGAATGTTGCTTCTTTTAAAAGTTCCTTAATGGCTTCCAAAATCTTTTTGAGCTGGCCACTTTTCAAAAGTCTTGCTTCAAACATGGTTATTGGGTAATTAAGTTAGAGAAAAGTAAATAATATTATAAAAATATAATTGGGTAGACTGACAAAATAACGCGGAATTAAAAGAAGAGAATAGTATATATTTTATTATTTAATATTTAATGGTTTAAATTGATTTAATACTAAAAAGACTGCTCGATAGTTTGGAGACGACGACCACAATGTCACAATTCACAAAAGATAGCGCCCATAAACGCGGGAAAATGGCGGTACCTGACAATGTGACCAATAGAAGAACTTCAGTTATTCATAATTTGAATTTTTTCTAACAATTTATAATTTAAGGTAATTTTTTCTAAATTGTGGTTTAGCACAATTCATATAAACATCGTTTTTATTTAAAATTTTTATGAATGGTAATAATATGGTTAACAATATTATTAAAAATTATTATGTTCATGATTATATTCTGTGGTCCAACATGAAATTTCATAGAACAGTTAAACCACATTAGAAAAATAATTATTTAATGTTTAGGTAGTACTTAAAATTTTAATGTCAACTAAAATTTGCTAAAATAATATATTTATTTTATTTATATTTTTAATAGTCTTGTACCTACTTTGTTACATGATTAAAAAAAAGAAATAAGTGTTATTTATCATAACAATTTTATGTGTATACGATGTGTGAGCATTGTTATTCTTTATCATTATAGGGCTATCACGTCTATCAGTAATCATTTTATAATAATCAGTTTGGGTATCACACATCACATCTCTCACTGAAAAAGTATGTGAGATGCGAATACAATTCGCCGAATAGTATACTGTATACTACCAGTAGTCGCAGTCGTAGCTTAATATGCGTTGTTGCACTTTTAGTTATTAGTCAACACTCGCTACTCACTAGTCGCTCGGTAGGATCATTACTGTCTATTCTTAACTACGTATTGACGTAGTCGTCGTTCTTCGGAATTGATTAGATGTACTGTAAGACTTCATCGTCCTCAATCGTTTATACTCATATTTCTCTAGCTTTTGAAGTGCATTAAAAATTGACTTTATTACGCGCCATGAGTTTAAAATTAATTTTTTTTATTAAATATTCACATAGTTTATCTATCAATAGTACTTTTTAAAAAAAGTGATAATGGAACCTGTAGTTCATTGGAATCCACGAGAAGTATCCAATTGGTTGGAAAAAAAGGGTCATAGTAAATATTCTCGAATACTAACAGAAGATCATTGTATTGATGGCCGTGCTCTTTTACTTATCAATGAAGCTGACTTAAAAAGTCCACCTATAAGTATTAATGTACGATTTCTTTATTTCATATTTCATTGTTTAAAATGACTTAATATTTACTTAATGTTCATATTATTTTCATTCAACATTTAGGTCTTAGGGGATATAAAAAGATTAATGTTGGATATTCGTCAGTTAAAAGTAGAAAATCGACAGACCCTTTTACAACTTGGATTTGATCCTATATCGCTACTTACAAAACCTGTATGCAGTGCACATGTTTATGGAACTCAATTTCGACCAGATGTAAGTGCTTTCTATTCATTATTATTAAACTTTAAAGAACATTGTTTATTTTTAGTTATTCTTACATTGTAATTTTATATCATTTTAATAAAGTTTTTAAATTCCTAAACATTTTATAAATTATAATTCAATAAAAATTAAGTTAATACTAATTACTACCTAAGTAGTAATTACTATTTATCAGAAAGTCATAAAACAGTTTTTTAATTTAGTTATAATCCTAATACAAATAAATTAGATCCAATTTGCTACCTGAATATCCTCAATTTTGAAATTTGAAGCATTTTTTTTTTATTGTTCCAAGACATGATGACACACTTAAAAAACATATCGCTATACAATCAATACATCAATTTGCTCATAATCTAACATTAATGAATAATCACTATAGTCTTTAATAATTTTTTCTATGGAATATATATTTTAATGTAACTTATGTCCTACTTTGTTCAAACTATTTACAGTATCTTCAAAACTTATAGTTACAAAGTATATATGCTAAATAATAATAGTCTAATTATTATAAGTTATAAACAACCTATTTATTTTATTTATTGATGTATATATTTTTAATTAATTAATTATTACTGAATTATAATTAACCAGGTTATTTAAATAATCAACAATTAATATTATTTATGTGTTATCTATGTATTATGTAAGAAATATTTTTCATACAAGGATGGTTAAAATTGTTATATCAAAAATCAAATTTTATAAAATGGTTAATCATGGTTTGACTTATGGGATGCAATTGTGTTAACCAAAATATTAAATTATTGATAAATTATCTTTTTTAATTTATCTTGACTAAATTTGAAAAAAAAAGATTATAATTGGCCTAAATTTTATTTATGAAATTATATAACATTGATACACGACTTGAACAATATTAAGAGCCAAAATGTTTATAAATACATTTTAAATAATTTAATAACTTTTTATAAATATCTACCAAAAAAATTTAAGTTTATAATAATAAGTACATTTTAATTTTACAAATAAGACACAAGCCACAAGTTGGCCACCCTTGATATAATTATATATCAATAAACATTTATAGGAATGATAATTAATTAATTTTAATGATCATTTCATTAAGGTTTTTATAGTGCATAGTCCATTTAATTAACTATTTGTTACTATTGAATTAGTATTATGATAGGTTTATTATTTATGTATATTCACACACACACGCACACACACATATTTATATATAAATATTTATTTATAATTGGATTCATATGGTATATTCCTAAAATGGGAAGATGATGTTGAGGGTACCAACTCAAATGCCAGGAAAATGTTTACATTATATTTTCTATAATTTAAGTATATTAATATAGTTATGTTTAGGTATATAATGTAATATTATCATTTATCACAACGTAAACAAAAAAAAAGGGGGGGAAGTAGGTAACTGCTTTCCAGTCTGCAGTACAGTAGGACGTGTTGAATGTACTTCATTGAGTAAGTAAATACAATAGATGTTAATGGATAAATCATTTTATACAAAATTATGATTCTGAAGAAAAACAGCGTATCAGCCTATACATAATATTTTATGATATATTTATATTGCTTTTATAGTCATCTATTTTACTGTTATACAGTAAGTTGAATACATTTTTGCTGAAAGTATTGCATTTGAAAAATAAATATCATTCTGAGTTTTATATTTAATAATATACTTTAAAAGTTTCAAATAATATTTTTAAATTTGTAAAATTATTATTCTTTATCAAATATATAATTTTGTTGAAATTTGAATTTGTAAAAAAAAAATTGTTTGTATATAATGTTTAAATTTTATTGTTGCATCTTCGTAGTATAAGCTTATTTAAAGAATTTTGTGTTGAATTTCAAATCCTTTAACTATATAAATTGAATATTTTATAAATCTCTTAACTATAAAATAATTTTCAAATTGTGATTTTTACGAATTTCATCAAAGTTCTATCTTATATTACCTCAAAAAAGTATTTTAACTGTATTTCCTATATTTTTATTTTGTATATGAAAATCTTATGAAAAATGTTGTATTAAATATTCAAGATTTTTTTACCAACTAATTAATTGAAACATTTTTTATTAAAATTTTTAGAAAAAAAAAATTGGAAAAGATCTGTCTGTATATTTACTCAGAAAGTGTCAATATTTAAAAAAAATTAATAATCTACAATTTTTGAATTGTACAAAGAAAAAATCACATTTTATCTAATTATTTTTCGTTGCAAAAAATTATGTAGAGTACAATATAAATACATTAATTTTACTTTTTTTAGTAGAGTAAATGCTTTGTTATCAACTTTGATGAAGTGTTTTTGGTTTTTGGTATAACAAATTAGATCTATATAGTTGGTACTTTTGGTAGATCAATGTTTAAATTTCCAGTACTTTTCAAAATAACTGAAAAAATTGAATGAAAATTAATAAAATATGGAAAGTTTTATGCTAAACCAGTATTTGACAAGATTGATTTTGTTTTTAATGTAACTCAAAAACAAATGACTGTAGATATTTGACATTTTTAATAAATGTTTCTATTATTATTTTTTATAAATAATAAAAAAAATTTCAGTTTTTGTTTCTATAAGTAAAAATTAAAAAATGTTTGATTAGTTAAAAATTCTGAATGTTTAATGCAAAATACTACTAAAAGTAAAATATACTTTTTAGTTGTATTATTATCTGTTTCAATTTTTTTTTTTTTGGGATAAACTAAAATAGTTTGACATTAATCTAAATTGATTCACTTACTGTATACTACATAAATTATAGGTGATAAGTACTATTATAATATAACTAACAATAACCAATTTTAAATTACCTGAGTTTATTTAACCATTTGTTAAAAGCAACTTAGAAATACTGGGTTTAAAATAATTTATTTTTGAGAAATTTGAAAAATGTATTGCAGTGTAATATGTACATTTTAATTACAATAGTTAAATATTATTATCATATGTATTATTTACTTATCAAATAAAAATATATCTATCGACTTATTTTTCTTAATAAGAGTTAAAACAGCTAATCTTAAAAAACAATATGAACTTTTGGTATTAGTTCATACTTTAATTATTAATTATTATTCATATTAATATAGATAAACATAGTTGTTAATGGGATTATTTATTTGTATTAAACTTCTAAATAATAGCAATACTACTCTATATTAATAAAATTTAATTGGTATTCATGATTAAAAATTCTGACAAAGGTGAGTTATGTCTGGTTTTACAATCATAGACAGGTTTTTTATTGATTAAAAATTATAAATTAATTTTTTCCGTTAACTTTAATATTAGATCATATTTTCCATTCTTATTATACATTTTTGCTTTTTGTTTTTGAGCTTAGGTGTGCTTTTTTATCTGTATTGTATTTCAATACCTATTTCCAATTTTGTGTTGTCTTTCTCTTGTATAGCCATTCCATAGTTTGTGTTAAACCATGTTCCTTTTAATTTTCATATTCAATTATTTCTTTTGCTTTTGTTTTAATAATAGGTTTATAAGTTTTTATATTAATTTAGTATGATTTGTGTTTGTTCTATTGTATTTAACTCGGTTGTTATAATTTGTTCATAACTTCTTATAGTTCTATCTTTTCATACTTTAGTTTTTGAAGTCAAACATGTTTTGCCTATGGGTTTTTAGCCCATTGTTATTTGTCTGGTTAGTTTTTTTATGTATATATTATATTCAATACATTTTAGTAATCTTCGATCAATTATTATTTTTTTACATAAATTTGAAAAAAAATCTAAAACATGAATGAATAAACAACTTCATAATATGATATCATATTGACTAAATAATCTTGCCTAATTTTGATAAAATATGAATTTATCAGCGGTATTTAAAATTGGCTTATGGATATTATGAGTGTTATGACTAGGGCTAAGATTTAAATTTAAATATAATATAAAATAGTAAAATACATTAAAATATACAATGAATTACCAATATTTTACAAACTAACATTAAGTTTAATAGAGACATCTATTATGTAGTATAATTAATATGACATATTATAATAAATAAATAAAAAGTAGTGTAAAACCCTTGATAAAAACAGATTTCTTATTGCAGTGTATACTATAATTCTACAAATGATTAAATATTGGTTCAATGTTCAAATTTATATGACATCTTTATAATAAGTAATCAAGCGTACAATTTTTTTTTTTATATATACTAAATAAAATAACTATATTTTTATGTTCTTTTATGTTGTAAGTATGTTATTAATAAATAATCATTAATATTCATTTTAAATTCAAATAGTGTTTAGTGTAAATATTTAAGCCCTAAGTGTATTATGATCCAGTTAAAACCAAGGTTAATACTCGTAATTTTAATTTTATTTAGTTATATTTTATGATTTACCGAATAATGCTATAAATAACTTAAAGAACTATCAGTGATTGGTTTTTAAATCTAAAGACGTGCTATATTTTTTAATTCCTACTCCAAACATTAATTTACAAATTGTTTATCCATAAATTAGTATTACGATATAAATTTTTGATATAAAAATGTATAGCTTACTCAAAATTTTAAATATATAAATGATTAAATCAATTGATTACTAATTCATTATTTATTTCACACAATGTGTTTAATTCATTTACAGCCATTCAATTTTTATGATGATATACATATGAATCATGGATCTGATGTAACTGCCACGTCTTCCCATAGTTCAGAATTTGAAGAAGATAGACGATTAAAACCTGAGGTAAAATATACTTATTATTATTATTATAAGCTATCAGTGATATCTATGGTCATTGAAAATTAATTTTATTATATTTAAATTCATATTAGTTTAGATTGAATTACAAAAAAAAAATAATAACTAAAAACATTATTCTTTATTTAAAAAATATCTTATTTCGTCCAAATTTGAACTTAAAATATCTATAAAAAAAACGATTTATTTATGTATATTTTTTAGATATTTTAGTTGCAGTATGAACTACGAATGCTTATAAAAAAATTGTGTATTTGTATCTTAAATAATTTCAATCATATTATTAATTTGTATTAAATTTCCAAGGTTTTTGAAAATGCGAAAAATATTTATCAATATTTAAAGAAAAAAAATCGAAAATGTTAAATGGCTATAAATACTTCAAAATATTATTAAATTCATAAAATGTACAGAAAATACAATGATAAACAATTAGTTTCAAGTTATTTAAAGTACAACTATAAAAGAAAATTGTTATTTTTATGGTGCACGAATATTAAATATTCAATTTTATCAAACGCTCAAAAAATATTTGTGGAAATGCTATCAATATTTTTTTGTAATTCTTTTAATAAAAATGTATTTAGAATCTTGTATTAAATTTTCAAATTCAAACTATATAAAATAATTTTCAAATGTGTGATTCTCTTTTGTTGAAATTCAACTTCAAATGCTCCTTACAAATACATTTGTTTACTGTATGTAGATTTACGCTCAATTATTTTTCAAATTCTAATATAGAGTACATATGAGAAATCTATAAAAAAATTATATTGAAAAAAATTCAAGCTTTTTTACCTAGTAAAATTATTTTTATTGGTGTATATCGAAATAAAACTAAAAAAAAAAAAAAATTAAAAATTAAAAATTTTAAAAAAAGACAAAATATTTAGAAAACTATAATATTATGCATATACAATACCTAGCAATATAGAAATTTTATAAATATTTTAAACATTTATGAACTACAACAAAATAAATATATTTTGCGAAAAAAATCCCTCTATAATAACTAAAACAAATACAAACAGTTTTTCATTTTGTATACCTCTTCTCTCAACTGATTCACATATATAATCAAAGATAATTTTTCTTGTAGATAAATAAAAAAGTTTAATAAACTAAAAACAATGTTAATTAGCAATTTATCCAGGGCGAACCAGAGAAACAGAAAAATTTGAAACAACTCTCACAAATGTTTAAAAAGGTTATTTTCAATATTTATTGTCGAAAGCATAAAGTACATATTATAATTTCAAGGTTCAAAACACTAAAATCTAAATCTCATGTTTAGAAAATAATGTCACTAAGGTGTCCATTTCTCTGTATATATTCCTGGCATCGTGTGTTGAAGTTTTGTATGTGATTTGCGTGTGATTTTTTTTCTTATGGGACCATCTTAAAAACAAAGTGTACAGTAACTGCCCAAAAACACTTCTCCAGTTGAAGACAAGAATCCAAGAAGAAATTACTTTGATTCTCATGTTATAGAGGGTTATGCAAAACCTCAACGCACGATTCCAGGAATGCATACAAAGGATTCGGTATACGGATACCATCACTTTATGTTTTCCATAATAAATATTGAAAATAATTTTTTTAGACGTTTGTGAGTTATTTAAAATTTTCCCGTTTCTCTGATTCACTCTGTATAACTATGTAATTAAACATTGTACATAATATATGTCAACCTAACTAGAGATAGTTGTAGGTAAATAAATTATTATATAATATAATATAAATAATATAAATTATATCATAGAAATAAATCAATATAATTAATATAATATTTGTTAAGTTCATAAGTGTGTTCAAAATTACATTTTACGCTGCCAAAATGCTGCAGATTTTTTAAATTATATTACAAATAAAGTATATATATCCGAAGGTAGACTACCTACTCAAATTCTCTGCTAACCATCTGAATGTATTTTAAATCAGTGACGTTTTTTAAACGACGTTTGCCTAATGCAATTGCCAAGCCTTAGAGATGTTTCTTGGGTTTTAAAAATGAAAATGTGTATGGATTATGGACAAATGTACAATTAATTATACAATCTATATAATTAATTATATTAATTTTTTGATGATATAATATGTTCTTTAATAAAAATTCTAAATTAGCATACAGTTTTAAAATATACATTATATGGTAGTGACGTGACCCACTCCCCAGGGATTGATGATTTAGAAAATAAAAACAAAAAGCTTGATTTGATTTTATAAATATATAATGTAATAAAATTGTCACTCCCTTCCACCCTACCAAAAAAAAAGTTGTAAATACGCCACTGGTAAGAGATAATGGGTCATTGCTCAAATACTTGGGGTTTGAAATATGCTTGTCACGCCATTGTTTTAGATTATAAATTATGTGCGCTGCTCTACGAAAAGTTATCATATAAATATTATTTAGCATTTTATTTTAACACATGCTGTTTTTATTTATTTTAATAAATATTAATTACAAGCTATTTCCCAAATTATGATAACAATTGTTAATATCCCTATAAAGATAAACACATGACGTAATTCTATTTAAAATACTAACTTGTTTTTATAGTTTTTATATGTATCATATTATTACCATATTCATAAAATTTCAAACATGATTAGATTTATTACTTGTGTGTTTGTAAAAACTTTTAAACTATTTTTTAGTTTTGAAGTCGTTAAGTATACTAAAAAATAATATTTATCTTCTACATGTATATTAGTATGACAATTATAGTTTGACCTTTACCTAATGGCTATTGATTTATATGTGATTGTATATACATTACTCAATTATGTACACCAATTAAAATACAAAGCATATTTGGTAGGTAATCATTTGGATTAATTTTGAAATTTAAATAAACAAATAATTCGACTTATTATTAAGTGCACAATGTACATCATGACTTAAGTGCACAAACCTTTTGTTATCCCACATACTCTATAACCAACATATTTTTTTAAACTATATTTGCCAAAAAATAATAATATAATTTTTTAATTATATTTAAAGATAACAAATTGGAACTTCTGAATATTCCGTAATCATTACTAATCTGATAAATTCTCATCATTTTTACTCAACTAATAATATAATATGACGTAATAAGTGATAATGAAAATTACATGTGTGTTACAGTTAACCTTGAGCGCAAGCGTGTAAAGTATAAATAAATATATGTTACAGTAAAAGTACAACATAGGTAAAACTTACAAAATATAATGCTAGTATTTCAGATTTTTAATTTTTACTCATTGGTTAATCCTATCATATAATTTTAAATTATTTACGATGTGTGTTATCGACTTATCGTATTCCCAACAATAAAATCTACTTCAATATCAACTATGAAGGTAGTTTCTGGCGAAAATCTAATATAGCTCGAAGAGGGTCAAGTATTCTATAGTAGGTACTTATTTTTCTTCATACATAGTTGAAAAAACCCAACAAAAAAATGAGCCACACAGTTTTTTCGATGAAACTAGAATTAAGGCTTGTATGACTAATAAGATACCGTTATTATTAGCAATTTAGAATGTTGAAGTTTTTTGAACTCACCTGTAGTAAACTACGGAATTTAACCGGTTGTTTTATGCAGTTATAAGCACATGTTTTTTTCGCTGTTTCGATACGTATTATAATAATATTACGATAATGAAATATATTTAATTTTCACCTAATGATGATTCTTATATTTTATTATCAGATTTCAAAACGTACCTTTATATAATTATATATTGTGATAAAACTATAAAATATCATACAACAATTTACTATTTACTGCTACTAAAAGGAGTAATATAAATAAACATCCATAAATATTGATATACGATATCATGAAAGAACATATAGTATTATTCTTATAACTGATTAGTGATTAAGTTATTAATTAATAACTCATTTATAATATTTATTATTAATCGGACGGTAGTACTTATTTTACAAACACTTAAGGACACCTGTTAATATTTTCTTCGTTTTACAAATGAACAATATGTATAGGTATTAAGATTCTACCAATCACAATAATATGATACGTTCAGTGCTGAACTGAATAAATATTGTGTTGTATGAATGTAGCACGGCCCTCTTAAATGACTATTTAATAGTTGGCCATGTATAAGTTATTTATGAAATACAATTAACTTGTTCTGTATATTTTTCAAGTACATGTGGTTCAATATTATACGAGCTCAACGATTGTAGTGAGATTATGTACATTTGTAAAAAATTGTTATGTATTGAATTTTAGATTCTGAACGGAGTGATGAATGAATTAATTTTACTATGATGTGTGTTTTTTTTATTTTTGTGTCTGTCATCACGTTTTGGAGTAGTAATAATGCTTTGATTTTTGACTTCAGCTCCTCTTTGAAAAGGAAAATGAATCTAGTTAGTACTTTAGGGGGTCAAAAGTAACAAATAAACGAGAATTTTTACGCATAACCAGTGTTCAACAAAATCGATTTTTTTATTTTGCTGTAACTCAAAAATGAATTAATATAAATACCAAAATTTTCAACAAATGTTTATATTAGTGTTATCTATTTATGATTAAATTTTCAAAATATTTTTACTTTTTTTAAGCTATTTATTGACAATTGAAATTTTCGATTTTTCCAAGTTTTTTTGGAATACCGATAAAAAAAATTTGGTATCTCAAAAAATTCTTTAAATTTAATACAAAGTTTATAATAAGTTGTACTTATTGTAGTATAAATCTTTGGTCGCAATTTTTGTTTATAATTATTTAAAGTTCAAATATTTATAAAATATGTCAAAATCACAAAAATTTACAAGGAATTTTGAAGTAGAAAATTCATAAAAATTTTGTGATTTATACCTAAGATTAAAAAAAAACCCAATACAAGGTTCTGCATAACTTTTTCTTCAAATAGTTGTAAAAATAAACTCTATCGTCAATATAGAAAAAATTTTATGAGCGTATGAAATTTAATTTTTACAAAATCGCGTAAAATAACGATGTATTACAATTTAAAAATAGGTAATAATATCATATATCCTACTAATTATCCTAGACTGACAAATCATTTCCGTTCAGAATCGTTGTTCTTATACAATGATACCTGTCATTGCATTCAAATTTAACACATCCATTAAAGTGACCTATTCTCCATCTCTACTATATAGCTGAGCGTTAACCACTTGCCCACCTTTTTTTTTATTTTATAACTGTTATAATTAGTACTTATGAGGAATCTTGTTTTAGATTTTTAAACTTTTCGACCAAACTTTAGAATTTTTATCAACATTTTTAGAAAGATAAAACCAAAAAAAAATTTAAAAACTGTCAAATACCTAAAAAAGCTTAGAATTAGTGTTTAAATATTTTAAAAATATCATTGTTCATAGGAAATTATTATATAAGATAATGCTCGCATGTGTTGTCACTGTCTTACAAATGTACATCATAATAAATTTACTTTCAGCGAAACACGTTTTGTGATTTTAGCTTTAATATTAGAGTAAATTTACTTATTACCTAATTTAAAGGTAAGAATATTATTTAGAAAATTACATATGGTTTTGTTGATATTATAATTTTAAAGTAAGTTATGAACATTTTGAAGTTGTAATATTTTACATAACTATAATTCATTGTATACGAAAAACGATTCTGAACGGAAATGATTTGTCAATCTAGAATATATCATATTATTAGTTATTACCTATATTTATATTGTAGTTTATTTTTCTCAACTACTGGTGAAAGTTTCAAGTTTTAACAAATTATACTTTTTGAATAACAACAAATATTTAAAATCGTTTAAGGATGTATCGTTATTTTACGCGATTTTGTAAAAATTAAATTTCATACGCTCATAAAATTTTTTCTATATTGACGATAGAGTTTTTTTTTACAGCTATTTGAAGAAAAGGTTATGCAGAACCTTGTATTGGGTTTTTTTAGCCTTAGGTATAAATTACAAAAAATTTATGAATTTTCAACTTCAAAATTCCTTGCAAATTTTTGCGATTTTGACATATTTCGTAAACATTTGAACTTTAAATGATTATAAACACAATTTGTGACAAACGAGTTTTACTACAATAAGTACAACTTATTATAAACTTTGTATTAAATTTTAAAGAATTTTTTTTTTCGGCATCTCAAAAAAAACTTAGAAAAATCGAAAATATTTTAAAAATTTAACCATAAATAGATAATGCTAATATAAACGTTTGATGAAAATTTTAGTATTTATATTAATTCGTTTTTGAGTTACAGCAAAATAAAAAAATCGATTTTGTTGAAAACTGGTTATGCGTAAAAATTCCCGTTTTTCTGTTACTGTTTTAGAGTTTTTCCTAACGCTTTTGAAAACTACTGAAAATTTTTTACTTTTGACCCACTTTCCTTTTCAAAGAGGGGCTGAAGTTAAAAATCAAAGCATTATTACTGCTCCAAAACATGATGACAGACACAAAAATAAAAAAGAAACACGCATCATTAAAAAATCAATACATTCATCACTCCGCTTAGAAACTAAAATTTACAAGAAAATTTGTATTTTTGATATTTTATAATTACGGTAAAAACAATTTATGTAGAACTTTACCAGAGTAATAATTTGATCCAGTTTTATTATAAAAACTACCCTCAAAATGAATGATTAAAACTATAGTAGGATAATAGCAATTCAAATATTGCTTCAATTAGATAATAATATATATGATACAATGATAGCTACTCAAAGCCTCGAATCCCAAACTCTGAATAAATAGAAATATCATATTCTAAATTCTAAATGTAGCTATATCAACCATATACATTACATGTATACTGTATACACTATATAATGTGTATAAATAAAGATATCTACTAAAATTATAATACCAATAAGCGAATGATGGTTAACCCATGCATGGGTAAAGATAGACTAAATGGGTTGTCTTTATTGGCATGTCACTGGAATATTAAAATTGCCAAATTAAGTCTTTGATGTGTTAAATGCAAAAAAATATAAAAAGCCTGATTTTGTGTTATTACAGCTAATGTTTGTTACTATTATAACTATGCATAAATCATATAAATATAATAAAGTACCTAATAAAACATTTAAACAATATATGTAATAAGTATATACTTTGATTTATCAAAAAAAAATACTCTTTCAAGTTACAAATAGTTTATAATTTTAAGTGATCACAATTAAATCAACAATTTTTATTTAGACGTAAAACATTAAGTACAGAATCTCATCTTTTTATGGTCTATTATAATATATTATTATATATATATATTTTAATGTATTTATTTATGTTAAATTTCTGAATTTTAAAAATTGTCATGCATTTTGATAAACTGACTTCTGTAGAATTGTTATTAGAATATTAATTACTCAATAACTATCGAACTGTATTATTTTATTCTTAGATTTTATAAGATAACATATAAAAGTATAAACAGTATCTACATTATTTACTAATATTTGATGTACTACTTATTTAATCAAACTCTCGACACACTCTCCGCCATGCAATTTGAAGAGAAACTTGTAGAGAAATCAGTTAAATAAATTTATTTCCTATTTTATAATATATAATACTATTAATTGTTAATAAAAAAACCAAGAAATCATAAAACTAGACGATTAGAAAAGTGTCTTCTTCAATAAATTAAGCTTCTTGAATGTATCTTTTTTTATTAAAGAATGATGTACGAGTGGCATGTTATTAAAAATTAAATTTATTGTGTTTTTAATGTTATTGATCATATTTTTCAAAATTTATTTTAATGTAAATTTATATTTTTGTTTTAATTAATGATTTAAATTACAGTGATTGGTGATTATAGACTCTAGACTCGTGCATTAATACATGATTAATTGGATATTTGTGATCTTTGAAATGAATTACGAAAAACATTTATAAATATTTAAATTTCCTATATTTTCATAGTCTTAGTGATATTAATATTTTATACTATATATAGTTGCTTAAAAATATAATATTTTATTCACGCCATGTTGATAATAAAATAAAAATTGTTTGTATTTTTATTGGTAGGTACACAATTGTTATATTTTATAAAAAAAAAAATGGAAAACTTTTCCAAAATTACAATTTTTATTTATAAATTCTAAATAGCAATTTTAAGTATTATGCAATAAATTTGCTAAATATTTTTACTATTTTTAATTTATTTTATCGAAATAGGTATAACTTCATGATTATAGATTTAAATCTGCTTTCGTTTTTTACTTGTTATACATGTCATAGTTTAAGTGCTATAGATTTTAAATTTTATTTGTATCAATTAATTAAGCATTTTAACCGTAGGCATAATTACTGTCTTTATTCATAGGGTATTAGATTTTAGGTTGTATCAAAATTGAAAATTCCAGTGAAACTTGAATGATTTGATAATAATATTTCTTAACAAATAAATAAATTATAACTGTATGACTTAAGAAAATATAACTTATTTTAATTATATAATAAAGCTTCCTATAATAATACCATAACATATCTATTATACTTATACATTACACAATCACAATTACACATCGATAACGATTAACGAAATTATTTCGAAATACAACGTATATATACGTCCACATGCATCACAGAACAATAGAACAAGACGTGTACATTGTACGCTAGTCATATAGTAACTATAGTTCATACTTAAACTCTTAAATAAAATTAATTATTTTACTCTAATATTATATAATATATTTCTAATCTCTCTAGTCTTTGCAAAATAGTACATACCTAAATATTCACCATAATACCATCCATTCTTATAATTTTTATGTAGCGGTAAACCACAGATGTTCAAAGCCCCCAACCAACCCCAATTTTAAACGCAAGTTTTGGTGTCACTGTACACTTGTCATCTTATCGTTCAATTTTCAATTTATATTATTTACAATAATATAAGTTGTTATGTGCAGTGCTCGTTCTACGTTTTACTTTATATTATTCTTATAGTTGTATTTAATTTGATTGTTTCTACAGATATGGAAAGCTCTTATTGCGATGGGCTATCTGTTCACTGTAACGTGGATCACGGCGTTCGTCATGGTAATCGTCCATGATCGCGTGCCTGATATGAAGAAATATCCCCCGTTGCCGGACATATTCCTTGATAACGTACCTTACATCCCTTGGGCATTTCATATGTGTGAACTGACCGGCACCGTATTGTGTTTCGTATGGCTCGCCGTACTGGTCTTCCACAAGCACCGTTTCATATTGCTGAGGCGGTTTTTCGCTCTTTCGGGTACAGTCTTCCTGTTACGGTGCATCACAATGATTATAACTTCCTTGTCCGTACCGGGAACACATCTAGAATGCACACCACGGAAGAAACCAGCGTACCTAGATGGTATATATAATTAATTGCCATTATTTTTTCTTTAAAGAGCTTTAAAATCAATACTGTAGGCTGTACCATTCAATTCAATCATACTTTCTTTAACCTAAAAAAAAAAATGTTTATGTATTTTATCAATATTACTTCATATTATAGATGGAAATTTTTTGGGTGAAATGGTGTACAAAATGCAACAAGCGTATGTGATATGGAGAGGAGCTGGCATGTCGATACAAGGAGTTCGTACTTGTGGCGATTATATGTTCAGTGGTCATACGGTTGCATTAACTATGTTAAACTTTTTCATAACTGAATGTAAATATTTATATTTTAACTAAACGATTACAATTTATTATAGTGTTTATTTATACTAAATATTTTTTTCACAGACACTCCACGTGACATATATTTGTTACATACGTTCAGCTGGCTCTTAAATATGTTTGGTATATTTTTTATACTTTCGGGTCATGAACATTACTCCATTGATGTATTCATCGCCTTTTACATTACGTCAAGATTATTTCTATACTACCATACATTAGCTAACAATCAAGCATTGAGCAACAACGTTGATTCTTGTCGAACGCGAATTTGGTTTCCATTGTTTAGTTTCTTTGAATCTTCATGTAGTTGCATGGTACCAAATGAATATGAATCGTTGACAGAAATTGCAGAAAATCTAGCGTGTTCAACTTACAACAATTATTTAGTCATTAAATCAGCTATCAAAACTCAGATTTTGCTATTGCGGGCACTACCGTCCAATCAAACAGTACAAATTGGTCCAACTTCTTTAGTTGGCGCCCGTGCAATCAGGTCAAGAACACCGATTGTTTTGATTAAGAAAAAAGATAAATAATCTAGAATGCAAACGTGAACGCACATATTTTTGCCTCGTTATGAATTCAAAAAATTGATTTTTTAGATCGATGCACAGAGTATATACTTATATTTATATTGAATTAAAAATAATTATTAAACATTGAATTTTGTGATATAAATGTAATATTTGGAAGACTATGAGCCAAATATGATTATATTTTATTATTATTCATTTAGTTATATTCATCATTGTATTGTTATCATATTGTTGTATGAACAACTTCTTAATCACTTCCATTTCCTCGGTAGTGTTTATTAATTTTCTAATTCTATACATGATTCCTACTACTTCATTTTTTTTTTATAAAACAAAAATATTAATGATATTATTAGATATTTTTAAATCTGTTAATTTTAAAATTTTTTATTATTTGTATTGAATTCCTATAAGTAATAATTCCTAATTAGTAGTTATTTTATTGTATATTTTATGTTAATGAAAAAGTTTACTGGTCTTCTTCGTAGACGCCTAAACTATATTTTACTACAGACTTAAAATTTAGTTGTTTTATCATAAACCAGTCATCATCAACAATATATTTAATATTTAATTTATACTAAATGTAAACAAATAAGTATGTATATTGTTTATGTATGTTGTTAAATATTATATACATGATATATTTGTACATCAATAATGAATATTTTTTTATTTTACTGCTACTTTTCCAATTCAATTGTTTATTTTAATATTATACTTAAACAGTTTGAATAATAAATAAATATATTATTTTCAGTATTTTATATTATAACATTTTATTGCCCATTATATGTTATTTTGTCCTCAAAAATGCACTATATAAATAATGAGCCTGTCCTGAAGAATCAATCAAATTTGATCAATATATATTTTTTTTTTTTATTAATTGAAAGAAATATTTTACAGCCTCCATTGAACTCTCTTTTTTCAATATTTTAATCTCAAATTTTGTTATGTCTTTAAAAAAAGGCAGTTTTAAGCTTTTTCTAAAAATTTTTATATAATATTATAGTATTATTTTGTATTATTTTAAATTAAATTTGAAATTGGAATTTTATTTTGGTTGTAAAATGTAACAATTATATCAACTTTTATGTATAAAAAAAATTAATTGTCATATTAAAATATGTCATTACATACATAAAATTAATAATAATAAATTACTCATCTTTGAATATTGAGTCATTTGATGGATACATAGATCTCTATATAGTATCTACCATTTTTATTTTGACTGGATTTTGTTCAAAGATTAATCACCATATTGATTTACATGTACATATTATAACACATTTTTAATTATTATATGTTATAAACAATATTCTATGCGGTTGAGTAAATAATATGGATCCTATTTCATGGGTCTATATAATTTTCACTATGATTTATAGTTTTATGGATAAATTAAACTAATCAAAGTTGTGTATGTTTTTAATTTATCATTTCAGTGATGAGTGATGCTTTGATCAACTTTTTTTTAAATTTAATTATGAGCAAGAGTTGACCTAATCACATACTTTTCGTAGTTAGTAGTTGTGGATAAATTATCAAAACAGTATTGTAGATCAAAATATTCATAACTATAGTAGATCTAAGGATAATTAAAAAAACACTAATAACAAAAAAATATATTAATTTTGACTAGTTACAGAAAAACTTATAGTTGTCCTTTTTCATCAAAACTACCAAAACTACCAAAACAACAATTTTGTTCCAATTGAAAAGTTACTGGAGTAATAAATAATAATACTTTAGTAATTGTAGTTTACAGTAAATTGCTAAAAATGTTTTTTAATAGTTGCCAGTTGGTACAAATTATACATACTGTAAACTTAGAATTATTTGTATATATATAATATAATTAGCTTATTATTATTATATAATGTTTAGTATTGTATGTTTAAAATTAAAATGTTATTGGCTTATATCGAGCAACTAAAGAAATTTAACATCGATCATATAGCACTAATATAGCAAGCAAATGAATTATTAATTACTTATTTTCCTAAATAAGTACAGAAATATCAATATTAAGCGGGTTTCCAACAATTTATATACTTGGTAATTACTTTAATAATCAAATGGATAAATAATTTGAATTTAGTGTTCCTACATCTGGAATATTTTTTAAGTATTTCGGCTGTTTCTTTGATTTGTGTTTACTCATAATCATTGGAAAGAACATTAGTGATCATTAATTGATCAAGGATATGGTTTCAACAAAATGTCATGTAACTATCAATACCAAATATTGTCCAATGATACCATCCAGGTAACAGAACGTATCAATGTAATATTATACTTAAGATGATGTTAGAGCACTATCTGATTTCTCTCTTTAATCTACAATAAGTAGATGATATAAAATTTATTTACATTAGAAATATTAGAATACCTAATTAGAAATAGATTTAACTAACCAAGCTGTATTAATAGTTTCAAAATCATGTTTTTTAACAAATATAATTGAAATCACAGTTTATATTAAAATTAAAATATATTGTTTTTATATTTTAAATTATTTATTACAAAATTGTTAATAATATTTGATTGTTCTATTTCCATTTGTCTTATTTTTAAACAATATATTTTAACTTTACTTCTTAAGTTGAATAAAAAAAACAGTTATAATTTATAAAATTATTACACAGTCCACATTGTGACATATAAATGTGCTCATAAGGAGTATACAATTCATAGAATTCCTTGACTTATTAACTATTTTCAATAATTCTATAGAGCAGCAAGTATTAATTTAGGTATTTATAACTTCAGAAAGCTATGAAGTAATAAATACAGTAATATTCTTTAATATTAGTAAAAAAAAAATGTATTTCAATTAAATCAATTAGATTAATATTATATTAAAATTCAGATTGATAATTATAATTGTTAACCAATTTAAAATCTATATCCTCCATCATACATTAAATTGATTCAAAAATAAAATTCAGTATACATCATAACTACATAGTATTAACAAATTACCATTAGTCTAATATGAATAAATATATTTACTTATTATTTGTTATTTTATTAATATATTATCATATTTTTATTTTTTATTGTTCTCTTCTTCATTAACCAAAACTAAATTTCTATTTTTTACCTTAATATTTAAATTGTATTATTATATGTTATATTTCATTATATTCACTAAAAAGGATGTTTAGGTACCTGTTGATTTATATAAATAAATAAATAATACAGAAATATATCATAATCTGTAATATTAATCTTAATCCAAATTAAACAGATTGTTAGCTTTGCTTCACTTCTGGATATATCCGAGTAGGTAAAATAGACATGGATTGATCAAAATTTGAAGTGTAGCACAAAGCAGAATCAACATTGTGTTATTAGGTTTAATATTAGAATAAATTAACTAATCTATTAGCAAACTTAAAATTGAGAACATTATCTGTGCTATTAAGTTTTTTTTTAAATTATTAAAATTTTAAAGTAAAATGTAATCATTTTTAAAAATACAAAGTATAAATATAGATAATTTTCTTATTTTTTATAACTAGAAGTTTAATAAGATGTTAATTCATTATAATCTTAAACCCAATAACACAAAATTGTTTCTAATGAATGCAAATTTGCTATATTATGCATGAGTCGGAAAGAGAAAACAAATAATTTACAATTATATAATAATGTTTTTTAACTCTTTTTTTTTTTTTAGTATTAATATCTTTATCAATTATCAGTATTCAATTATTAATGATATTAGCAGAAAAAAGTTTTTTTTTTCACACAATACTATACTTAGTATAGAATAAATAATTACAGTAATAATAATAAATAATGCTATAATAATGTAATAAAGAACTTTAATGGCAAATTTAGGTTTAAATGTATAATTTTTATAACAATTTTGCAAGATCAACAGAAATTTTTTTTTAATAAGAGAAAAATCAAAAATTATGTGTATATCAATAAAATTAGGCGGTTTTAGCACAAATTTTTTTAATTAAAATATTTAAGTACTACTAATTTATGAATAGCAAACCAAATAAATAATTATAAATCATAATTGTTTTAAACAAATTGTATTTGAGCAAATAAATTATTTTGGATAAAGCACACCTAAGAAATTGTTTTTAATTTAACCGGACGGACTGTTTAACTGAGATATTTAAACAAATTATATAATTTTAATATTTTCACCTTGAATATTATTGACTGTAAATTTTAAGAATTAAATCTAATTCATTTTCAGCCATTACTATTCATAGGTTTACAAAATATTTAAATGAAGCTGATTATTATTATCTATTAATGGAACAGCTGGCATTGTCTTTGTTCCTTATTCTAGTGTGCGATTATATCAATTATTGTATGATAATGAATTTCAGGTATTATGCCTTAGCGCACAAATTGATACAAATGTATTGGGGTGATGCAAATGTAATACAGGTATGACAGTAGCAACTATTCGATATTCAACTCTTAAATTATTCAATGTAGCATTGATAAGTTGTCGACATATAGGTTTTTGATCTTGCGATACTTTGTAAAATATTCTTAACGAGCAAATAGCATCAGTTGGTGTCGAAGTTGGTTCTCCACGCAGCAGTCGTTTTAAAGAATAACGGAAAGCCTCCTCTAAACCAATTGCAGATATAGACTCAGTAGATGTGTCTAATGAATCAGTTATAGCTGATAAAGAAGTGCATGATCCTGAAATAAAGTTATGTTTTGTTATATTCCATTATATTCTTCTTTCTAATATATTAAATACCAGATGAAATATAAGTAACAATTGCAGCCACATTATTTTCATAGTTCCAACGACGGCGTATTGACACTCTATAATTGTCAACACAACAACCCGTTTCTTCATCTAAAAAATATAAAAAAAGAACACATTAATTTTTTCACAAAACAAAAAAAAAAAAATAAATAATTTGATAATAAGTAAACTAATGCTATATTAAATGTATTTACATTCAAATCTAGCATTATGTCTATGTGCCCATAAATGCCATTCTACTATAGCATTTTTTGGTAGCCGTGATACTACTATATAATCTACAATAGCATTATTTGTCCTTTTCTCCCATTCAGTTCTAGCAGCATGAATATATTTGGTATGAGTTACATAACATATGCCCTAAAAATAAATATTTTAATTGAATACACAAAAACAAAATATATATTGCATGTAAATATAAATTTACTTGAACGACATCTCTAAGTTGTATATTAGGGTCAACTGCTTTAATAATTCTGCTGACATGCCGTAATGATAGTCGACATTGTTGCCTGATTCCACCCTCGACAATACTCAAAGTACCTGGTACTAGAGCAATCTGTCCAGCAACATAAATAATATCACCAACCTAAAATTATAAATAAAATATATGTTCAGTACTCTAAATTATCATAAAACGAAAATTCATGAAGAATTAGGTGGTACATGAATTATTAGTAAACCACAAAAGCTTTATAATAATATATATATATAAGAAGAATCAAATAAAATCATTCAACTCATAATAAAAGACTATATTCCAGATTAAAAAATAACAAGTTATAAAAGTTAAGACTCGTCCTTTGTAGTTTAATGTAAATATTATAATATATATTAAACTTTTAAACATATTCAACAATTAAGTCTAGGTAGTCGATAGATAATAAGAATAAAAATACAGTAGTTATAAATAAATAAATTACATAAAAGACAAACAACTGTAATAATTATAAAAGATCATAATAAATTATTAACTTACTCGAATAGCTTGACTATATGGTCCAATATTAGCAGGCGCCCAATGAGATATACTTTGTACATGCATTGTATGTTTGGACATTGATGGGAGGTTTGAATTTGAGGATGACTTGGATGGTGGTTTATAAGCAACAACATCTATAAGAATAGGTGTGTACTCTGAAAGAGGTATTTCAACGCAAACTCTCACTGGAGGACTAATTCTACACATTATTGAAGCATACTGTGCATTCATATTAAGAAACTCAGTCATATCACGAACATATAAAGTAACAGCAACAACATCAGTTAACTCTAAATTTCTTTCTTGCAACAAATCTATAAAAAAAAATGAAATTAAATTATAATTCCATGGACATTTTTTTTAAAAATATAAATGTTAAAACAAACTGTAATATAAATATAAATATATTATATATATAGTGTATTCAATATATGTTTTTTATTACAAATTCAAAATATTGTTTATTCTATTTAATTGATTAAATTATTTTGCACAGTTAAATACCTAACCTCAGCTTATTGAAACAAATAATTATAAAATAATTAAATATTTTAATGATCTATAATGATAAATTATTGTAATCAACTTTTTTTATAGCTAAAATACTGTCAGCTCAACATTATAATTTAAATAAAGTACCTATGTTATCATTGATATTAGAAATACAAAATACTATATACATCAAAGTTATATATACAATTACCTCTTAATTTCTCAAGAGCAACTATAACTGGGGATTTATCATCAACCCAATAACCAGTCAATGAATTAATCCAAGTCCATCCATTTGGATAACCAATACAAGATACAGAATCTGTTTCTATAAGTTCTCCAAAACATACTTGACCATCAGTCTGATCAATAATGATACTATTATTTTCTGAAGCATCATCATCAAAATTGTCACCATCAGTAACAGTACCAAGATCAATTTCTAAATCATCCAAGTCCATTAAATGAGCTAAGGGACTGCGTACACGATAACAAGCCATACGATCACGAAAACTTTGATTCTCATCAACATTCTTAAAGAAAAAAAAATTAATTAAATATTTTACATATTATTAAAAAATTATAGATGTTTTGATCAAAATACCAATTCATAACTTAAATTTATAATTTTACCAACCGGTTTTTTTAATAAGCAAAATTTTTTAAAATTTATATATCCCACAGGAGCAATAGTATCGTTGGTATGCATCACAGTTTCAAACTCTTCACTGAAAAATAACAAAATAATATTTCTAATGAAACATTTGTATCATTCACTAAATAATCTGTTTATAATATTTATGATTAAAAAAATATATAAATTATTTCATTAACTTAATAAAATAATAATATATTTTAAGTTAATTATTTTGTGTGGAACATATTTGTGTAATAATATTTAATTATATTAAAAATTGTATAATAATAAGCAGCTATAATATATAATATATTTTTTAATTATAATTACTTAAATATTTTAAAATGTATTGTAAATAATAATAATAATATTAGAATAAAGAACTAATATATAAACATATTGTATTATATATTTATGTGTAATGTATGTAAATATATATTTAGAATATAATATAAAGATAAATATCAAGATATTATATCTTTATAAAAAAAAAAAATAATAATAAAAAGTAACAAACAATTAAACTGCTTTCAACTAGGTAATATGAAGTCCACCTATTTTTTTCTAATTATAGATATTAAAATTAAAATAATTCTTAGGTAAAAACTAATGTCAAACAATTCTATATTGTTTTCTAAAACTAGAATGTTGTCCACTATTACAACATTGATCACTGGAATAGGTATACATGGTAAAAAAATGTTGTATTTTAATATGTTTGTGATCGAGTGTGTGGATTTATTTGTATACTTACATGATCACCGATTTGGTGAACAAAGGACAGTCTAGAGTGAATGTTTCGTATTCTCCACCTTCGCCACATATATTTAAGCCATATTTTTCATTCTGGAAACCAACACAAAAGTCAAGGAGAAAACGGGAAGAACCCCACTGCATCTCCACTGTGTCAGATATGTATTATACTCAATAAAAATTAATATAACAAACACCTACTCATATCCCACATTTATATTGTAAATTTTTAACAGAAAAGAAGTCACCACCAAATATAAAGTATATAATAAGTTATTTAATTAACCTCGTTTCCCAAAAAAAATAAAATTAAAAAGGTAATTCTTAATAAATTATTAACAACCAAACTACTAAATTCCTATTACTATACCTAATCTAGAAATAAATTATTGCATGTGTATCAAACTTATTGTAAAGAAATTAAAAATTGCCACTAATTAGGCATACAGAGACTAACATTACCTAAAAAATATTTCCTTATGAAATGCATTTCTAGAATCTCCGTTATTGGAGTAGCATGTTAGTCGTGCAAAAAAGAATAAATGAATATATATATATGTATACACACAAACATATATATATATCTAATTACAAATATATAGAAATAATAAATATTCCTCATTACCATTTTAACTAAATGTGGCATTAGCTTATCAATTCGCAATCCTAAATGTTTTGTAGGATCTAATCCAAGTGCTGCTACTTTAATAACAATTGCTTCAATATTGCAATCAATCATTTCCTGTAGCAGTTCTCTTTGATCACGACGCCACAAATATGACAATGAACAAATACCTAATCTTGAACACCTAAAATTATAAAATATTCTTTACAACTTATCAAAACTCTTTGAAATTATATTGTATTTATCAGCCAACTTACACGTCTTCAACACGCAGACGCTGATAATCAGAAAGTATAGCACCCACAGCAACAGCATCAAATTCAATTTGTGTCTAAATTTAAAAATAATTTACTAAAAAAAAGACAAACATTTAATATTACCTAATACTTATAAAATGGTCAAATACTTTAATATTAGCAAGGAGATCAAACAAATCTTCAACTTCATCTTCAGGAGTATGAGTATAAATTTTTTCTTGTTGCAATGCAACTCCATTTGTTCGTTGTCTGAACAATGGAAGTCCCATTGCTTCTGCATATAATTCTACTGCTTGATGACCAACACTTTGATACATATAACTATCCAATTCATCTATCATTGTTACAAATTAATTCAATTATTAAAAACATATTTTCCATAGGTATTTCAAATGATTTAAGACTTAAATAACATAACATACCTTTACTCTGTGGTTTTAAGTTTGCCAATGCTACAATGTCATGGCCTGCTGCTATACACTGCATCATGTTATAACAGCTATCCTTACCGCCACTGATTAATGCTACTACTCTCATATTTGTACCTTAACAGAAAGGATTTGTTTATACACGAGGTAAAAATGTACTTATGCAATCTCCTAACTACATATTATTACAATCACCTTTGATATTTGTTTATATATTATCTTTAATAGGTCAGTGCAAATGGTATATGTTCACAGCATCCAAAGAAAAACGTTGGCTGTCATTTCGGTTGGTCTTTCATGGATAATTTTTGAAAAATTTTCGGACACTTAATGAGGACCATAGATGTTACATTAAACTTACCAAATCAGACAAATTTGGCAAACAAACTTTCGTCAAGTACATTTTCGTTCTAAAAAAAATTTTTGGCTGGGCTGTTATCAATTACTGTAAACCCTGATTTTTATCAAGTCTAGTGACGCCAGCGACGGGAAAAGGAATTTTGTATCCCGCTATTTGGTTACCTTTAAACTTGTCCGTTTTTTCGGCGCCCACAGGCTACAGATAAAACTATTGGCTTTAGCTGCTGATCACTGTCCACAGTATACTTTTCTACTTTATCTATGCTGTGCTGCCTACTGTCTAGTGCTCAAGTGCTCTAGTGTCTACTCTGTATAGTGTATTGTGACTTGTGAGTCTGTGAGTGTTAGATCTTGGACGTTGGTACGTCTTAACTCCTGGCACAGCGATATATATTACCTATAAGACGTAAGTAATATTACAAAAACCAAACATTATCAAAATCATAATGTAAGTATGGACAACGTAACCACGGTATTTCGCATAATTATATAAGATAAAATTGCGAATATCAATAGTCCACAAAAATATGTCAAAAATTAAAATGACGTATCATCATTCATCCATTATCCCGCTGAACCCGCCATAATAGATGATTGTTGATAGTTTGAATGTCTGATACCCGGCTGCCGGTTTATATTGTTTGATATTTATACGTCAATCGCCGACTTCCGATAGTGGTTGCAGTGTGAAAGTGTTTGAAATCAACGATATCGTTAACGGGTTCTCATAAATCGCTTCGTAGTCCGTTGTGTTTACTGTTCTTCTGTTCTTGGTCTGAAACGAGTAGGTTAACCAATATTTTTTAAATTTTAGAATAAGTATATAATTGTGCTTTAAAGAATATGAATTTATAACTTTCACTAAATGTTTTATAATTATATACATCAAACACTACATTTAGATCTATAAGTTTATATGACAGACTTGGAAGTAGATTATAATTTTTATTATATTTTTAATTGCTTGATATTGCGATCATTCATATATATATATATATATATATATATATATATATATATATCTTTTATGTATCCTTTTTTTCTGTTAGTTGTCAATTATATCCATTTTCATGAATGCATGTTTTAATTTTGCTTTTTATTTTATATGATATATTATCATGTTATATCATATATTTTAAACATAAATTTAATATCATTTTATTTTATTTTTATTTTTACTATTATTTTAACTAACACTTCATTCAATCACTATTTTTATTCATTTATAAAAAAAATATCTCATTAATATACTTCCAACTATCCACTGTTATTTTTGGTCATTAAAAACAATCATCAATTTCACTATAATGGTCTTAGTCATTTTTTTCTTATTACACTTTGGCATAGTTATTACTATTTACCTATAAATGTAATTCTAATCTACTTCTATCTCATAATCATGATTTATATCTATGTTTTAATAATCTTTAATAAACATTATTTTTGCAGTTTAAAAATACATAAAATGTAATATAATTAGAATAACAATAGACTGTTATTGGCTTTGTAATTTCAGCATTAGATTAGTCAAAAAAATTAAAAATGAATTATATTTTGTATTTATTGGATTTTAATAAGTTTTTATGATTTAAAAGGCAACTTAATTTGTGAGGTGGCAGAACCCTCCCCAAGTTTGTAGCACTAGATAAATTTATATCCCCTCATTTAAAAACCTAAATAGGCCACTAAAACCACCTAAATGTCTGTTAAAAAATATATAGATTACATTTATTGAAATTTAAAACGTGAAAAATCTACTAACATTATTTAATTTGTAATGAACAACTCTGTGCAGGATTAGTTAGTTATTAATATTTGATTTTAAATAATATTTATAAATAATTTTTTTTATTATTATTATTCATTTAGAATGGAACCTTCTAGTGATATCAGTATTGAAAGTGTTGAAGAAAATATTCTAAAATCTTCATTAAATCGTGTTAGAAAACGAAAAAAGCAACTTTACACTGATTTAAAAAAGCAAATGGAATTTTATCTAAGTGATGCTAATTTAAGAAAAGATAGATATTTTGGAAATCTAATGCAAACCAGTCAATGTAAGTTGTATTGTTGTGAAATAATTTAATGTATATAAATACAACAAAAAAAAGCAAGCTAGTAAGTACCACTTTGCTGTATATTAAGTATTGAGTAAGTCACTATTATAGATGTGTTAAATTTCAATTCAATGATATATTGCTATATATAGAGGAAAACAATTCTAAACAAAAGTGTTCTGTAAACTTATATCTCTAAGTATATTTCATGATTTAATATTTTTTCTTGCATAATGTACTATTTAATTATTATGATATGTATTTGTACCATTTTATAAAAAATGTATATAGGCTATATTGATATCATATCAAAATTGTATTTTATTTATCTGTAAATACCATTAATTAACAAAAATAGATTCATAATATAAATACCTAAATATTATCTTAAAATAAATCAAAAATGTCACTCTATATAGTAAAATTCATAATAATATATATAAAAGTTTTAAGTTTTCCCAAGTAATGTTATATATAATGTTTTTAAATAATTCATTTTTTCTAAATTTTAACTTCAAATATGTATATAGAATAGAGAAATTGTTTTTGAATTAGGTTAAAATAAATAAATCAATTTCATTAAAATCTGGTTTAGTCCCAAGAATCACATTTTTTCTCATTTATTAAAAAAAATACCACAAATTTTGACCTTTCTAAAGTACAAACTAAATCCAATTTTTCATTCAACCCACTATTTAAGTTGAAAATTAAAGCATTTTATCATCAATTTATTGTGTACTCTTACAAAAAAACTCATCGCTGAGCTTAAAATCTAAAATGTATTTTATGATTTTAAAATTATTGAACAAGCTAATAATTTGATAGTATTAAGTATCAATATTTTAATATAAAGTACAACTCACATTAAAATCAATAAATATTTATAATATATGATAAAAATGTTTGTAATTTATAATGGAATTTTTAAGTATGGTATGTAATGTTTATTAATTATTTTCTGTATTAAATTTTGTTTTATTTATCATTATTTAAATTTTTGTTTATATTGTTTCAATATTTATTTTTTCTGGTCAACTTCTTTAGATTCATTTAAAATTTTATGGTTATGTACTGTACATAAATTTAAATATATCAAACAAAAAAAATTTAAACATAAATAGTATAAGTTTTATACTCTGTTCTGCAAGAGTACATGCTGTAAATTTATAGAAGACATTTCTTTTGCTGAATATCGCCTAAAATTTTGATACTCAGTATTTGATTAGATTGGTGTTTTATAAAATATCTAAAAGATATTCTTAAAATTATAGTTTGGCTGATGTGTCTATATTTAATATAAATAATTACTAAAATGAATCATTTTATTTTTATAGGTATTAGTATTAACACATTTTTGAACTGTAATAAAATAAAGAGTTTAACCCAAAATCCAGAAGATATAATTAAAGCTTTAGAAAGCTCTAATGTTTTATCTGTTAGCGACTGTAAAACCAAAATTTATAGAATTAAGCCTATCGAAGACAAAAAACCAGAAGATATTGAACGCTGTACTGTATATGTGGTTAGTTTAATTCATAAATATATCTTTGCAATTTTATTATTATTTAAATAATTATATACATTCTATAAAATAAAAATGCTTTTATATTAGTAATTGATGTTTATTCTGATAGTAAGGCTATATCATATCATAATCATCAAAGTAATGACTTTTTATGTTGCAAAATATTTTTCATTTAATTATTATTGATATAAAAATTGTATTATAAAGATTAATAAAAATAAACAAAATATTATTATATGTTATAGGAACAATTGCCTCCTAAAGCAGATCATGATTGGATTAAATCAATGTTTGAAAAATATGGAAGTGTAGCTTATATTTCATTGCCTAAATTTAAAAGTGGAATAATTAAAAGATTTGCATTTATTGAATTTGACAATGAAGAATCTGCTATCAAAGTTTTAGAGGTAAAATTTAAATCAAAATATAATATATACACATGGTCTTAGGTTAAATACATATTTAAGGTAGTAGAATAAATTTACTACCTTGATTGGGGATGGAGTGACTTAAGTATTGAACAAATCATTTTAAAACTGCCAACTCACAATATCTTTCTGTATACCGACAGCTGTCTAGGAAAAGAGGTCGCCATCCACCAACCAAGCATAGTCAAAAATCTGCAGGTGTTCAAATTTAAATTACTGAACTATAGTCCATTCTAAAAAATAATACTATGTAATCATCTATACCTTTTATCACTTAATGAGGAAAAATTGGGATACGAGTGATTTGCAAACTGGTCTATTCTTGTTTAAAATATTTATACAGGATGATTCTTTTATAAAACAACACTCATTATTTTAAAATGTATTAATAACTTAAAGTTATTGAAAATAGTTTTTTTCGTGATTGCCAGTCGAAATAAAACAACATTTTTTAAGTTTTTACTTTTTTGAATGACAATATACATTTTTAATTTCATAGTCTGAAGAAGAATATTTGATGTATTGAAATATTTTGAAAAATATTCTGCTTTAGAATATGAAATTAAAAGTGTAGGGAATTCAAGCCTGGTTAATACCAGGAAAAAGACAGCAACTGGTCTATAGATAATATACTCCATATAAAAAACAAAAGAAATTTGTTCTGGTAGTCAAATATTTAACATATTCTTAATCCAATGACCTCAAAGTATTAAAACTACAGTGGTAAATTATATTATTATACATTAATTTTATTAGAAATGTTAACATGTTATAAAAATAAGAAATGCATATTCATTGTAATTGCTTTACTCTTCTTAACCAAATGAATATATGAATTTAGAAATTATATTAACAATATAAAAATATATTTTGTTAGGAATACAAAAAATTACACGAAGTATCTAAAATCCTACCAGAAGAACTGCAAAGTATAATTACTTTTAAAGAAGATGAAGATAAAAAGGACACAGATGAAACTACTGAAAATGTTCATTTGTTGAAAAAAAGAAAACATTCTATAAGTATTGAAGGTATTGAAAAGAAAATGAAGAAAGAAACACCACAAGTAAGCTGTTCTGGGATTAAAAATAGTAAAAAGAAGAAGAAAAAAGACAAAAATAAAAAGAATGATTTGGATGACGAACAAAAAAATTCTTCTTTTGAAATTAGCGACAGTGAAAATAACCAAAGAGCTTTAATTGAAAATCTTGATACCAGTATTTCAAAGCCAACAGAAACAATCACAAGTGACGATGATAAAAGAGAAATAAGTATTGACCCAAACAATACTGATTCAATTATAAAAAAAAAAAGAAAACGTAATAAAGGGAAAAAAGTGAAATTAGATACCAATTTAACTTCACCTGTGCTAAGAATAATGTCAAAGTAAAATATTTTTTTAATTTTTAAACATAATTTATATTTATATAAACAATTGTTATTATTATTGTTTTTTAGAACAGAGTGGAGAAAACTTAGAAATCAATTTTTAAATATGCAACGACAAAAAATGTCTTTATTAAAAGCTCAGTTACGTCGTCCTAATCCTAATTATAATGAACATTTTAATTTACATTATCATAAAAATTCTGAAAAAAGTAATGATGCAAATACAAATGTTGAAAATGTAGATGTAGAAATACCAAAAAAAAATGATATACGTGTTAAGTATGAACCTGGTGTAATATTGAAAATTGCATTTACAAATCCAATTGAATCAGATAAGATATTTAAAGTATGATATTTTTTATTTATTTATTTTTCATATTATATTATACTAGATGATTCTTATATCAAATAACACTCATTATTTCAACATTTTTGAAAAAAATTATATTTTTTAAGTTGTTTACATTTTTAAATAACATATTTTTACATTTTTAATTTTCTATGCTGAAGCAAATATTTTCTGGAGTATTATGATACATACAAATCAAAATTCAGACTAATAGTTATTGAGTTATAATTTATAAGTATTTAAAGTTTAGTTAAACAGTAAGTAGAGTAGTAAGTAGTATACAAACATTTTGTGTAGTATCCCCTTAATTCTTCATTCCACTCACCTAAACTTTAAATACTTATTTCATATACTCCAAAAAATATCCCGTTTCAGAATATAAAATTATAAAAAATGTTGTTTAATAAAATACTCGCCATGATCACCGTGTAAGACATTTTATAATATCTACCTAATCCTATGTTGAATTTAAAATAAAATAATTATATTATAGCATATATATCCATTGGTAATACTAATTTTAAAAATGATTTATTTCATTAGGAACCTAAAACATATTCAATTACTGAATTTTTAATATTTTATTTTACATTTATTTTTATTAGAAAAACACTGAAATAGGTAACAATCTTCTTTCCCACTTTTTGCCAAAATTAATTTTCAATAAATCTAAACTATCAACTTCATATTTTGAAAAATTGTAATTTATTTCTCATATATTATAATGTTTAATAACTTATTTTCCAGACAGTTTTGTGCTTTATATTTAATGTTATTATAAATGTTAATGAAGTGTTGTTATTTTTATTTTATCCCATTAGTTGAATTTTATTGTTACTCAATATAAAACTGAAATTAGTACTAAAATATCAAAACATATTATTATGTTACAATGATATTTATTTTCAGATGTATTAGTACAAAATTTATATTTCTCGTACCTATATTTTTTTTTCTGGAAAGAGTTTACAAATGATTCATTGGTGTTTGTTTAAATATTTATTATAATTGATAATTTGTATATTTAGTTATTTCCTAATTATCCCTATTTTTTTAAAAGTATTTGAAGTTTTTAATGCTAAACACATGTTTATTTTCTCATTCTTGATCATCTATAATTTATCTATTTTTTTATTTATTTATCTTAAGGCTGAAGCAAAAACTGATTTTAGAATCAAGTTTGTTGATGTTGTACATAATTCTGAAGCTTATGTACGATGTGACAGTCAAGAAACTGCTATAAAAATAGCAGAGGAAAATCGATGGCCACAAACCAAATTATTAAAAGGTTAATATTTACTTATTATTTTAATTTTAAAAACTAATATAATTTTTGTGATAGGTGAAGAAGAAAAACTTTATTGGGATAAAATTTTACGTGATAGAGAAATTAAATGTGCCAAACAAAAAGAAACTAAAAAACCACGAGGTCGTGAAAAGCTAATTAAAAAAGCAGAAAAAAGATTAGCTCAACATGTTACTTTTAATCAAGAGGATAATGAATAAATATAGATACTAACTATTACTTGTCATATTTATTAGATTCCTTTTTTATATTGACCAGGGCAATATTTTATTTTTATATGTATGGTTATATTTTTGGAAAAAAATTGTAAATTATAGCATAATTATTAAAGTTAAAGGTTTAAAAACATATTACAAGGATTTTTATGAATTGTTCTTAATGAAATTTAAAAATAATATAATATAATTTAGTTTCCAATGTATCCAAACCTTTCATCCAAATTAAGTTAGTACAACCATTTGTAGTTCACACTTTGAAAAAATGAAATTTAAATCCAAAATAAAAATTTTTGTTATTTTATTGTAATTTTTAAATGTTAATTATAGAAACTTAAAAAAATAGCATCAATTATCAACAGTATATGAGGATTGAATAAGTTACAAATAATCAAACAATGATATATATAATGCCTATGAATTTAAACTTTTTACATAATTTAAAATAAGACTAATTTATGTATACAACATATAAGTATAAGATAAAATAAAATATTGTTAAAAGTAGATAATATGGTAGTCTTGGTATTCCCAATGAAGTCAGACCAAGTATCGTCTGGATTATTGGAAGATTACAAATAGTAGGTACCAACGAATGATTAAGAAATTGTATAAAAAAAGTCCATGAAATAAACTATAATTGGGAATCCCAAAAAATTCTCAACATGCTGTTTAAATTACTGAATTCGCCACACTATCAGGGTTCTTGATTATTAAGGTCCTATTATTTATATATATATAAAATAATCTCAAATTTCATATTAATGATAAGATTAGATTTTTAATTATATTTCTACTAAAATGTCAAAGTGCAAAAAATGTACGATCTATTTCTTTAACTACATATTATATACCAATATAACTATTATATTTATTCTGTGATACAACTTAAATTATTATTTTCTATGAATAGCCAATGAAATGTTTATAGGTATATAAAAAAAAAAAAAGCTCATAATTATTGTAACTTTATGACAATGTACGAGTAGATATATAATTAAAATCATCCAATACAAAACAGAAAAATTAATAAACCAGTAAGTAGTAAAGTAAAAGTATTCACATAATACCAATTTATGAAAAAAAAATCAATTTTATTTTTGCAATAATTCAAATAGAAATAACTACATTTTCAAAATAATTTCATACTTTTGAATTTCCTCGTTAATATATATATATTGAATGTTTTGTATGTCTTACACTGAAATGGAAGTAACACTAACACTATTTGTAAAATTGTTTATATAATAAAAATTCTGTTCAGCACTTTTCATAATACATTGATTAGCCACAGTTAATATTAGGTAGATTTATTTTAACTAATAAGAAATAAAGTAACATCACATTCTCACCAAATAAAATTATTATATTATATTTAATATTTAAATTAATTTATTAATACACATAATATTATACAATTATTCTAAAATACAATAAGAATATATGTAATAAAATAGGTCTATTAAAGAAGTCTACAATGTTAAGACTCTTTATTGACTAAAAATTGCGTTGTTCTTCTTATCAAATTTAGCTTGCGCTGTCGCCCCCCCTCGTCAACAATTATTTTTACAAAATCTTAGATATTTTTAGATTAGTATAACAAATATGCTACATTCCCCTAAATTGGGTTCAAATTGTATTATTTATTTTTTATCAGAAAATTATCCCCAAAAAGTTAAACGCAACTTTATAGTACACTTACTTTGACCAACAATAATAAAATTTAGTATATTTTTAATAATATAACTATCATTACCTAATTGAATGTCATTATAACTAGATGCCTTAAGATAATGGATTTGTAATGAATATAAAAATCCAAAACAGAAAAATAAAAATAAAAAATATTAAAAATTCACTTGTATAAAAACAAAATATATGGCATAGATAAGGATAATTATATAATAAAAGTAAATTATTAATTTCTTTTTTTAAATATTTATAATTTTTTTAATAAAAATTACAACTTAAAAATATTTAAGACTGAAATCAAGAATAATTTATTAAAATTGTCTATAACAAATATAAGAGGTATAATTAAATAATAAATCACTTAATTTTGTAACTGAAGTTAAAATTACTGAAATAATAATTGTACTAAAACACTCAGTACATACAAAAAATATAAAAATTAGTAATTGACAATTTTTTTAACATTTTAATGATACTTTTTAATTTTATTGTTGTGATTTTTATTAAATATGTATATTTATTTAATTAATTAAATATATTTGTTTTAATTATCCAATTAAATCTCATTTTAAAAACATTTGTTTTTATTCGGATAAAATAAATTGTCTTACATATTTATGCATAATAAGGTTGAACTCCATTATTCATAACTTCCATTGTTTTATTACATAAATAAGTGAAAGTTTGTAACTTTCTAGGTATTATAACTTTTGTTATATTGTGGAAAAGATCAAAAGGATCTTGTACTGCAAGACCTTCACCATGAAAGTTATCTCTTAATTTTATACACCAGTCAATAGGTTTACCATTTTTTTTTTTGTTAAAACCTAAAATATCTGGTAATATCATTGGAACATCAAAAAATTTGTCTTTAGGTATAGCCTGTCCAATAGCTGGACAAAGAACAAATTGTTTAAGTCTGTTAGAGTCTGAATAAAATTTAAAAAATCCTAATAATAAGTCCCAACAAGGAATTTCTGGTACTTTCCATATTTGTTTTGCTTTTTCTAGAGTGCAGAAGGTACAGTCCCAATCTAAGAAAAAAAAATGTCAACTTATTAGTAATATATTATGAATATATAAACACTAATAATTAAAGTTAATTACATAATATTTAGTTGCAATTTTAATACAAGTGTATATAATTTTATACTAATTAAAAAAAAAAAATGATGTACCTTCTATAAACATAATATCTGATTTAGATGTATCTTTAGAATAATCTGCATGTTCTCTTAGTAATATTAATGGAGGTACTACTTGAATAGTCATCAAGTAAAAAAGAACCAACCATGCTAAAGCATAACTAGTAAACATACTTTGATTTTTAATATCATTTTGTAATGCCCAACGTTTAACAACTGCACAGACAATCCAATGAACACGTTCATCCAATGCTAAGTACAACCTGAAGTGTTGAATACAAAATTTGATAGTTATTTTATCAATTAATTTAATAGTTGATTATAAATAATTTACCTGACAAGTTTAGTGTTATGTGTACTGAGGCCACTTTTAAAAGATAAATCACAATATAAGCCAGAAGGAACATGGAAAAATTTGACTATAGGAACACGTGCTCCGGTTATAGGTTGTATATGTTTAAATTCATTATTTTGAGACCGAAATACTTTTCCAAAATAACGTACTAAATCCTCTTGAGCATACAAATCATTACTTAATTCTCCACAAAAAGTGTCAGCTATAAAATCGAATTAAAAAATAAGAATTAGGTTATTTTAACTTAAAAATCTATTACAAATATAATTTTTTAGTATCAAATTAACTGATAACAGTATTTATTTATAGTTACAAAATAAAAATAATTTTATTTAGAAAATATTAAAAATAATAAAGAAATAATATACTAGTATTAAACAATAACATAAATCAAAAAATTAAGAAATTTATTAATCAAAAAGTGGGAAAGTGAGTACCACTCTGCTGAACAGTATGTTTAGTGTGGGTCATTGTGATGATGAAATAAGTTTAATTTAATGATTTATCATTATAAACAAATTCTGAATGATGTTAGTCCATCAGCTTCAGTGTGGTCGGCTTGGCCAAAGTCGCAGCCTAGCGAGGTTGCAAAGAACCCCCTAGCTTTTCTTTTTTTTTTAGTTTAGTTAGGGCCAGGACCCTTCTATAAAATAAGTATTCACTTCAATCACACAATTATAGTTGTTTTTTATTTTTAAATTTTGGCTGGCAGGGCGGGGTAAGGAGGATATACACTATTCCACTACTCTATGAACAACCTTATTTATAGTAAATGAAATAAAAAAAAATTGAGGCCCCAGGAGAAAATTGAGGATGATGCCTTTTATATGCCAGGACACTGATCAGATTACATGACTAAGAATATTGAATTTCATGTTTTATAATAAGTATTGCTATTAAATTAATTTATTTTATTATAAATTTATAATTTACAGACAAATAGTAGGCTGAATTAAAAGCTAAAAACTTTAAATCGCCAAAAATTATGTTTTTGAAATATAAAAAAATATTGAATATTGTTATTCAGTTTTAAAACATAATTTCAACCTTGTATTAAATTTTCAAACCTTTTTACTCAGTGAATAATTTTTTATTGACACTTATAAATATTTATAAAAAATAGATTAATTTAAATACATTGCAGAAAAAACACAAAATGTATGAGTGGAAATGATATTGAGCGCTTGAAAAAATAATTTACTGCTATCATTTGTCTAAAAACTGAATATCTGAATTTGAGTATTTTAAAAAATAATATAAAAGCTAATGATTTATTGGTAAATATCAAAACCATTAAAATTAACATTATAGTAGAGTATTAAATTGTTAATACAGCAATGAAGAATTGTAAATAAATAATTTATTCATTCATTAATAAAAATGTAAATAGTCATAATAATAATAATCATATGAAAATTAAACGCCAAAGAGAACTGAATATTCATCAAAAGATTGAAAAAATGATTTAATCATTTAATTTCAATTTGTAAAATATGAAAAAAACAAATTTAAGCATTTTCACTAGATCCGAAATGCTTTAACTTAAGGTATTATAATGATTTACTTAATCAAAAGTCTAAAATTAATACACTCTATATAACCTATAAATTATTGTTAATAAATAATAAATTAACAATTTAATTTATTATTATTTTTCCTAAATAAGTTATATATTAATACTATTATTATTGCTAGTTAATAATATAATATTTTAATTATTCATATATATTTATATACATATATACATTGTTTTAAATATATAACATTAATATTACCGATATCAAAGTATAAATCCACATCACTATCTTTAAGTGCAAGACCTGACATACGTGATCCAAAAGCATATGTTTTACTTCCTTTGAAATGTTGGCCAGCACAACTATGTATTGAGTTTACTAACAAGAATAATCTACCAATTATATCAGGATTGGAAATTTCTTGATTAATTGCAGCAAGTTGTGTGTTAATAGATTTTAGCAGTACTGCCTTATTTCCAAACTCAAATATTGTTGTTTTATGTAATTCGGGTAATTTGTCATCTATAATTAATTAAAAATATAATAAGATACCTTATTTATATGACTAGGTACATAATGTATTCATTAGCAATCATTTATAATATTAACAATATTAAGTAGATAATTTTAATAATAGTGTATTTTCTGACCCTTTAAAAAATGAATAAATAAAATAAACAATTGATACTTCTATTTGTAAAAAAAAATTTAAATAAAAGCATGGTAAATTAAAAACTCAAAGTAAATCAAAACAATAAACCAAAAATTAAAATTGAAATTTTTATCAAGTATTATTTCTAAGTAAAATCTTTGTTTTTTTTTTATTTGTGTTTAATGAAGAAAATTACAGTTTTTATATAAATATTTTTGATATTACTACAAATTTAAAATTAAAATTTATTCTTTTAATAAATATATAATACACAATATTTGCCAAGAATAAAACTTTATTTTTTATAATAAAGACTTACCTTCAACTAAAATATTAATAGTAAATTCATATTTTTTTTCTAACATTTCTTTATCATTTAACATCTTGTTCATAGCAGCTCTGTAAATATCATAAGACATTAATTTAAGAATAATCTAAAAGCATAAAAAAAAATTACTGACAACAATATTTTAATTTTAGACAGAAATTTTTTTTTTTAATTGAAATCACAGTTTATTTTGTTTTCATGGTGTTTATATTTTTAGTATTATTGAGTATAACTTTATCATTTGATGAACATTGAGACAAATTTATCTTAGAATACTAAAATAGTAATCTAATATTAACAATTAATGTCATTTCATTTTGAATGGTTCTTACTTATAGCTTGGTTTGATTATGACAGATATAAAATCAATAATTATTTATTGCATATTAACTATAAATAAAATTTATATTATTTGATAAAATGTATACTTACAATTTACGAAATATGATTAAAACAGAGCTATGTTTAATAATAATTCCAAAAAGCCCATAAGTAGAAAATATTTTCTTAATTTCAACACAGCTATTTTTTTTATACTGTGGCTTTATACCTAAAACATCATTTAAATGTGTTAATATAATTTATAAACTATACAATCTACTATACTACCTTTAACTTCAATCATGATTTGACGATTATTTCCTTCTTTTTGATCAGTTTTACTACCATCTGTTAGTTGCTTGACTATTTTTGAATTTTGAGTAGCATCTGAAGGGTGACTAGAAGTCAAATTACTATTCTCATTCTTTTTTTTAATTTTATTATTCTTTTTCGAATAATTTGAGTTGTATAATTTTTTAAAATCTGACATATTTTTATGTTCAATAGTATTAAAATGTTCATCTAAATGATCAGACAGCCCAAATTGATATAAATTACAAACATCACAATACCCCTTATGGCGCAATTCAGCCTCATTTGAATGATCGGTTAAATTATGTTCATCCCAATTTTTTTGTACTGTAGTTATAAAATCACAAGATACACAATAATAACACATTTGTGATTTTATCTCTTTATTTTGCTTAAGATATTCATTTAACATATTAATTTTCAATCTATAAAAAGTACTATAATTTTGAGTATTTGATTCAGTAGGAAATTCATCCATGGTTTTTCTCATTAATTGAGTTTCATTAATTTTTGTAATACATTCATCTAGTACACTACTATCTTGATGACAATTTAATTCAAGAGGTAATTCATTTACTGTCATTGGATGTGTATTATTAGTAGTTGAATCTTCTGATAAAATACTTTCTATATGAATATTTGACTGAGAAGATAATTTAGTCATCATTTTTGATAATAAATTAACTGTGGTACTAGATTCTCCTGATTTCTCATTAACAACTGCAGTTTGATTGTTCTCAAAAGTTGTTCCCATATTGCATGTTTGTTTTGCTTCATGTTTTTGTTTTAAAACATCAGTAGACGTTATTAATTTAAATTGTCTCAACATCGAATGAAAACGATTACTATAATGTTCAAACATGTGATGTCGTGTTCCTAACATAAGTGTTTTACAAATTTTACAACGGTGGTCTATGCAAAGATCTTTGGAAGTTTTGAGATGTTTTTTACTATTAATATGAATTTTCCACACATCTAATTTTAAACACAAATAATCACAAAGAAAACAAAAAAACCCAATGTTTAGAGTTGAATCGTACAAATTTTGATCAGTAACGAAAATAAATAAATGAGTATCAAGTTTTGAAGGATTAAGAAGAACCTTAACATCAGTTTTTCTATAGCCTGAGCTCATAATTAAATGTTCTGCGGTCAACTTGTGACATTCATAAACTGTAATTGAAGAGTAGAATTCAACTTTACAATCTTTACAATAAAATAATTCTATGTCTGATGCTGCTGATGCATGACTATCTGTTATAAAATGATAACAATTTTCACTTAACTTAAATATCAAATTACATGGCTCACAAAAGCACATTATATCAGACAATTTACTAGCATTATTTCTCTTCATCAATTGTTTTGCCATTAACACTGATTCTAATGGCATGTTTATAAGAGTTGTCTTGTGTTCAGTAATTAAATGTAATTCAATATCATTAATTTTGCCATATACTAAAGAATTACAACTTTTACAAATATAAGAATAACAAATATTAGTATCTAATTTTGCATGTGTAGTTGCATGTTTTGTCCAAGTATCCTTGTTGTTGGAACAAAATGCACACTCTAAACATTGAAAATAATTTAAATTTGATCGAGGGATACTTTCTACTAATCCATGACTACAAACTAACAAGTGACTAAGGAGATCATTGTGATTTAAATTGATTAGACTATCACATGATTTACACATAGTGTTATTTTCATTTTTTACATTTTGAAAAAATTGTAAATATGGTTTAACATTGAATAGAACTTTATTTTTATCTAATGTATTTTTTGAAACATGAGGTTTTTGATTTTGATTGATTAATGATTGTGTTTTTAGTTCAGAAATTACCTTTTTAGAGACCACAGATTTTAAAATAATGTGTTCACTTGATAAAATATGTTTATTGAATAACACATTATCTTCAATACAAAAGAATTCTGTACGGCAAGGTTGACAAACTATACGTTTCAATTTAGTTTTATGACTTTTATTCCAATGATCTGAATTAGAATTGACTTCAGCATATGTTTCACATTCTTCGCAATAATAAAAATCTTTTGTTATTAAATCTTTGTTAATACGCTGGAAGTTAAAAGCCATAAATTTGGAAAGATTTTTTTCAGAATTGTTTGGATGAATATTTTGATGATCTGTTACATGATGTACACCTCCATAACAATGTAGTGAGCAAAGTTCACATGTATAAGAAACTAAATCTTTAATATCATAACATTTAATTAAATGGCTTGATAATATTAAATGAAACTTCCATTGAGTAAAATCAGACATAGTTATATTGCAGACTTCACAAAAATAAGTTTTGATGTTAATTGTATTTTTTCCACCTACATCAGATTTGTTGATACATTTAGTTAGATGATAAGTTATTGCTTCTTCGTTTGACTGCATTTGAAACTTACAATCATTACAAGTAGATTTTATATAATCAATAGAAAATTTATTTAAAATTATTGGAGGCAGTTTTAAATAACATATAGTTTGAGTTTCCACATTTTCGCCAACTTTTTTGGATCGTAAATATTCCAACATAATATGTTCGCATGACATTAAATGTTTATTATAAACTTCTTGACTACATACAAAATCTATTAAACATGAATTGCATTTAAAATGAATGGTTTTTTTATAAACATGGTTACTAGAATAACATTTGATTTTTAAAAATGAATAACTTTTACAAGGACCACAAAAAGACCAAGATTTCCAATTGGTTGGACTTACAAATATACAATGATGAAATACTTCTTTCATACATCTAAAAACACACGGTAGTCCAGATATATCATTATGAATATCTTTACAATGTTTTAAAATCCGTTCCCTACTTCCAAAAAAAAATATTTTACAACCACCACAATCGTATGAAACATAATCATTTTTGTTCAAACATTCTTTTATATGAAGTGCACTTATAACATGTAACTCCCAATCTTTTAATGATTTTATTTTAGTATCACAAATAAGACAATGAAAATTTGTTTCAATTGACTTTTTATATTTAATAGCATGTTCAGTTGATTTTAAAATGTCAAAGTTAGTATGTTTAAATTTTGTAAATTGAATTGGATTTTTATTTTTGAGAAGCTCATGATTATTCTCTAAATTGGTTATCTCGTTTGTAATAGATTTTTTATCAGATTCCATACCAAAATTAATTTCTGATGGATTATTACATTTTAAATCTTTAGGTGGACACGATTCAGCCATAAAATGTTCTCTTAACTGGTTAATATTATCAATATCAGAGTTAGATGTATTGTTTGATCTTGAATTAACATGTTCATTAGAAGATGTAGAAGGATCAATTTTCAAATCACTGTTGATCATATTTAATTGCATTTCCTGATCATCAATTGATTTTAAAGTTACCTGATTGTGATTATTGTTATTTGTAACTAATATTTTCTTTTTTTGTGTGTGTTTGCTAAGATGATCGGCTTCATTTTCTTGTTCCATTTGTTATAAATTGTTTCAACTAAAAAAAAAAAAAATAATAATAATTTACAAATATTAACTTTAATATAGAATATTCCAATAAAAGTGTATTGTCAATAATAGACACATATTTGTCATACTAACTTATAATTGATAAAAAAAAATTATTTTTTCACATCAATACTGCATATGAAAATAGTTAAATAAAAACCGCATAATACAAAGTATACAGAAATTAAAACAGATAAAATATATTTTATTAATTAGTAAGTGTATTTTAAGAAGAGTTACAGTAACGGTATGGTGTAAGTCAATTTGTATTATTTAAAACATTGAAAACAGAATAGAGTTAATGAATTAAAATTAAAATATACCTATACATGCAGCTATAATATATTCATAATAGGTATTTATAGTAATATTTTTTTCTTTTTATATTTAATATTATAATAACCAACAAAAAATTGAGTCTTGGGTCAAAAACTGGAAAATTAAAATTAATGATGAAAAATCTGATCAGATAAGACTTTTTCTCAAAAAGAAAGAAAAGCTTTCCACTTAAACAAATAAATTCCACTATACTAAGCAACAAATTAGTTTAATATGACTTTGGCCTATACTAACATGAGTTTTAACAATAAATAACATATATACAAATCAATCATTATCACGAATGGCATTTAAACCTTATTAACCTGTGAACATACAGAATTTAGATTTACTTTACATTTAATCATAAAGCTTAGTTCACACCTTTTTCGTCTGTCATGTCGGGTCCAATAATAGAGCCCGGCCGAACTCACAGTAGATCCTAGTTAGTAAATGATTACAATAACCAATCAGAATACAATACAAAGAACACAACACAAAAGAGAATGTAACTCTGAACTTAGTAAGTTATTTAAGTCAATAATAAGTATATAAAAAAATAACAAAATGTTTTAATAGAAACAATCAATATTGTTTATAATATCCAATAATACCAATTAAATATTAACACAAATATCACCAATATATTGTTTTTAATACACAGGCAAACCTCTATTTGATAAAACTCTCTATACGACAAAATATTTATAGAACGATGAAATTTTCATCCAAAAACTTTTTTATTTAATGTGTTAATTTTGTGTTATTTTTCTTCAATAAATATAAAAATTATTACTATATATTAAATACACACTCATCGAAAGTACAGATCATATGCTATCATACCTCATTACATTTTAATTCATTTATTAATATTTATCATACATATTTGTAAACATTTTGTATAATAAAAATTGTTTTTTTGAATAAAGAAAATTATTATTTCTTTTTAACAATTATTTTCAAAGAACCATATTAAGTTTATTAAATAGAGGTTTGACTGTAATAATATTACTTATGTATACAAAACTTGTTTACCCAAACTAATCATTGTATAGTTCACAATATTTACACATACACATTATTTAACATAAAGATAAGGAATTATTGTTTATATCTGCCAATATGAACAATATTTAACTTGTTGCTGATTAGTATAATGTATTTTAGCCTAATAGTAACTAGTTTAAATTATGTGTATTAAGTATACAGGCAATAATAGTTAATACTGAAATAAAAATTATTGGTGTTCAATATTACCTAAACAAATGAAAATTTAACAACAGTAGAAATCGTTGTGAGCCTTAAAATGTATCAACTTCTTAAAATATTAACACTTAGGTCCACAATTATTTGTAACTTAAATATTATGACAATGAAAATCGATTCATAAAACTTAAAAGTAAACCATATCATGACGGACGATAATTTGTGTAACTGCAGTACTGCACTAATTTATCAAGTACAAAAATAATAATTGTGATAAATGTATAATAGTATAATACTTACGAGATATGTTGGTTGAATTGTTATTGTAGTGAGTGTTGATCAATCATCATTCATCAATGTTTAATAAAAATTATTATTTTAATCAAATGAAGTTCGATATTTTATTAATTTATAATACATGAAATACTATTACTGTAATTGGACAGATTTTATATACTTGTATTTTGTTTTTGTAGTTTAGACTCATTATTCGTTTAGTGACTATGATTGAACAGTCAGTCGAGCTACGATTGGAAGTGGAATATGGAACAATCAACCTAGGTTCTGTTCAGTGCTCAGCAATCAGTGGTTATGATCATATGTACTGGTCAATGTTATCCGGTTATCAAATTCATTATGATAAATTGATAACACAGCATTGAAAATGGATTCAATTCACGATAATACGACGAGGGCTATAACATTTTATCATGGGCTCACCGACGAAAAACCAAGCATTAAACATTTTCACACGTTCCAAAAATATGGCTTACCGAGTGGTTTTAGAGAAAAAAAACCTTAATTAAAACTTGTGGGGAGCAAGTTAAAACTCAATTTTATATTGATATTAATATTTCAAATAATTGTCTAAACAGTAAACATAAAATGTAAAAAACACATTCTTAGATTTAAAATTCATCTTTGAAAACGCCATCTCTGAACCATTAGTTACTTTCTCATTTTAGTGTGACGTCTTCTTAAACCATGATCTAAATTCATTAGGGTTCGGATACAGCCATGACTTATTAAGCACTAGTTTTGAACATTATCCAACTTCCTCACAACAGTCACAACCAAGTACTGTAGTCTGTACGTCAACATTTGGCGTTTCTCGTTGCTTTAATTTTACATTTGTTCTTATACAATTATAACGTTTGATGGTTTGATTTTTAATAACGGTTTAGCAAAATACTCACTTCAGTCCATAGAGTAAGATTAGTGACTAGTCTATGCAACAGTCACTACTCACTACTCACACTATCATTGCCGCTGCATCAAGTGTATTATGCAATTATACACGATTAAAAATTTATCTTTAATCGTGGTATTATATTTATGAGTTGTTAACATTGTGGACAAACCTATTTAATTTTTCATTGAATATAGATAGTAGATACATAATTGGTACTTGTTAAATTATTACTATTAATCATATAGTTACTACGTAGTAGTTAATTCACTAATCTCAAATAGTAATATTATATTACTAATATAAATAATTATCCTACACTACAGGGCGCAGATCGTACCGGTTCAAAATGGTTTTATGTATACCTATTACCTACAAATGATGTATCATTGAATTTAAATCCGTTTCAGTAACCAATTCAAAATCTACTATAGGTACTTAATGGCCACTGCGTTTAATTTTTAGATTGTATCTATTCTCACTACTCGTCTATATTTTTATATAGATTCTGAATCTAAATGAATATATTGTTTTATTAAAATACGCTTAAGAATTTACATATTGTTGAATTAAAAAAAAAAACACTATCAGTAATACGATATATTTTAATCGATTTTTGCTAAAAATTGCATTTAAAAATGTTACTAGTCACTATTATGTATAAAATATATTAAAATATACGTTAAAAAACCTACAAATAATATTTTTAATATCCTAATAAATTACTAAAACCGTTATTCTTCATTTAAATATCTAATTATACCTTATATTAAAATTTTTCAAACCTTAACTATAAAAATTTAATATTATTTAATACTGAAAAATTAACAAAGTTTATCAAAATATATACTTCAAATGTGTAGTGAAAAAAATTATGCAAATATATGTTTAATATTTTTAAATAGCTATAATAAAAACTTAAAGGAAATTTTGTATTACATTTTTAAAATCTAACCTAAAGAAAAAATTTGATCAACATTTACATAAATAAAACTAAAAAAAATTTTATGTCTATAAATAACTCAAAAAGAGTCAAAATATTTTGACATGTTTAAAATTTGATCATACAAAATTGTTGTGAAAAGTTCAATGTTTATAATTATCATTATTTATTTTTAAATTACAACAAAATATCAAAAGTTGTTTGAAGAGAAATATAATTATGTTACAGATAAATATCTAGTGTCGTAAAATTTAAAATTCAAAGATTCTTAAAAATATAATGTAATTTCTCAACAAACTTTTTATATGTAGAAAAACATGAGAAATCTTATAAGTTTTTTTACGGAGCACATTTTTTTTATAAGCATTTATAGGAAAAAACTTCAAATATCTAAAATAACTTGAAAAGAGTCAACATGTTTTGTTTATCAAACCAGACTAGGCCTGTCTAAGTATTTTGTCAGAAAAATTAATTGTTTAGTTGTCTTAAACTTGTATCAGTTATTATTTATTACTTAATATTATTATATAAATATTATGATATTATGACAATATCATAAAATGTTGTTATAACAACAGATGTTTCATATAATATACGTAATATGTGTATATTATTAAAGATAACATTCTTTTTATCATATAACTCATGAAAATATATAAATATCTAAACTTACTGTAAAAATATATGATACATTGAAACAGCACATTAGTATTTAATTAAGATGGGTAGATGTCATAGATATAGGATTTATCACAGCTCATTTATTTTTTACATTCTATACTCCTAGTTCTAGGCCCATGTAAATACGTATAGTAATTTTATTATATTGTTATTTGTTGCATTCACTTCAACAAAAGTAATATCTATATCTGGTATTCTGGTCCTTGCAAACAATTTTTATATTTAGATATTTACCATATTTTGTTATTAATACATCACTAAAAAGTAATTTTAAATCATTAAATCTGATCATGTTATTAGTTAAATTAAACTTTTAATAAGAGCATTTGTCATATACTTATTTGTATTAATTTGAAATTCTTTTAATACTTTGATGAACACAAAAATGGATATGAGTGATATAATGAAGAATTAAATTTTGAATAAAATGATTTACAAAAATGTGTGGTTTGTAGAAGATTGGCTAGTGAAATAATTTATTTGAACATATAATTATTAATTACACACAGAATTATATGCATAAGACTCCTAAGAGTTCATTTACAATTATTACAGTCTCATAAAAATAAAAGACATAAACTAACTTCATTTATAAGGCTACACAACAAAAGTCTAAACTCATATGTGATATTTAAAATTTATAATTTGTATATGTAGAAATAACATTACTTATTGTTAATATAATCAATATAAGTACAATTTAACAATATAAAATAAATAATATTTATGTATCAGTATTTAAAAAAAATTGTAATTAGTATTACTAAAATTAAAATATTAACACATGTAAAATATAATTCTATTAATTAATAAGACAATGATATTTTTTATTAATTAATTTTAAATACAATTATTTAACTTATTAAAAAGTAGTAAATACAATTTATAATTAATGGAAGCTTGCGTAATTCACTGTATATGGAAGACAGATTTTCAATACATTTATATATTTATATAATAATAAAATAGTAAATATTATTTGGTAATTTTCACAATAGGCAGTTAATATTATTTATAGGTATATTTTATTTTAAGCTCATGAATTTATTTTATAGTTCAGATTATCATAAACTACTTAATGTCAACTACATGGAGTTTTAAAATATAAATTATTAATTCAAACATAACTAGGGCTATGAAGTTTATTGTCCTTTAAATTATATTATAATATTAATAACATTAAATATTTTTATAAACTATTGTGATTTATAAGCAAACATATAAAAAACAATTATTCAACTTTCTTAATAGTACCAAATATTGTTACCTCAGGGTTTTGAATATCACTCAAGCTTTGAATTAATTTTAATTCTTTACTGCTTATTGGATTCTTTGTGCTATTTTCATTTGTATCTATATTTAAAAAAACAATTATTTACATTTTAATAAAATTATTAAACTTAGAGCCGTTCTTACAATTTCCGGTTAGTATCTAATAACACTAGCTGGCAGAATTTCTTATGTGTTAACCGATAAAATTCTATCGGTTAGTCTTAATCGACACTTAACCAGACATTGTTAGAACAGCCCTTAAACTGTTTTTTAATTTTATAATTACATTTTATTGTACGTTTTAATACTGCTTGAATAGTTGCAATTGTTCTTTCCATGGAATGTTTCAAGTCATTATTAGTCAAGTTCATCCATATTAATAACAAAGCAGTAAAAAAATCTCCAGTGCCAATAAAGGATTGGTCAATGATAGGAATATCTAATTCTACATATTCCTTATCTAATATAATAAAAATATATTATAATATTAGAAATGTTGCACCATAATGTATAATATATACATAGAATATTATGCCTATACTCCATTCACCAAAAGAATGAGGTTTTTTTGCACATAAAACTAGTGCTGGGAATGTGATTTGGGTGATTGCAATGGGGTTAATCAAGTATTTTGGTTTATACGCAATCACATTTTCTCAGCAAATGGAGTACCTATAGGTAAGCAAATATAAATTGATAATACATAATCTTTATTCAAAATAAAATTTATTGTTAATAATGATGTATTTTGTAAAGTTAATAATATTCATAATTAAAAATTTAAACTGAGTTATGAAAAATATATAAAGTATATTATGTTATGCTTAGCATTGCTACTTACTAAGTATTATCATAAACTGAAATTCCGAAAAATATAAAACAACCCTATTAATATTTAACTAAACATTGTAAATAATAATAGTGAATTGCAAATTTTACTTGATAAAAAACTTATCAATAACTTTCAAGGCTAATTTACTAATCTATACTAATTATATACATGTACCAACTACCAATGTATAAGCACAACTTTCATTTTTGTTAAATTTCAAATGTATAGAGGGACATTGTACAACTTTTGGATTACTTGAATCAAATTAAATATTTTTGCCCAAAAATATATCTGTATCTATTAAAATATTAAAAAAAAAAATATTATGCAAATATTATTTGCCTAGCTCAAATAGAATGTAAAAAGATTTTTTGTGTATCTTATACTAATAACTTTTATATATTTAATAACGTACAAGAAAAGTTTCTTCCAATACACTTCATAATAGAATTTGAAGATATGTTGGAAGATGATACAACAACTGTCTTACAACCTTGAGTATATAATATATTTAAGGCCTTGTTAATGTCATTATAAGTTGTTATACTTATACCAGTTAATAACCTAATAGAAAAAGAAATACACAAAATATATTAAATTCATTAAAAAAATATTTATTAATAAATATAATTTTACTTACTCTAATTCATATTCATTCGGTGTAAGGATATCTGTCAAATGTATTATTTCATTCTTATAGATATCTAATATTTCTTTTGGAACATACATTTTTTTATTGTCGCCCATTACAGGATCACATACTTTAAAATATAAACATCTTAATAATTATACTATATAGTTGATAAATTATTCTTAAATTTGAATTTACACTTTACAGTTGACAATTTCTTTAATTAAAGAGAAAAGATAATAATTAATAAAAGGTACTTTAATAAGATATTTCCAATTTAACAAAAATATCATAAAATATTATTTTAACAATTAAAAAAAGAATAAAAGATCAATATTTATGATAGAGATTATAAAAATGTAAAAAATAATTTTAGTAAGATGAATGCAAAGAAAATCCAATATTATGCCTGGATAATAGGCTGTTGAAAAGGTGCTTTTTAAGTTATGCCACTGCATAGCATCATTATTTTTACATGAATACATTAAATTTCAATAAAAATAATATATTTATAAACAAAATACACACCATATATCAAATCTGGATTTTTCTCTTTCAATACTTTATAAACTTCCGCAACTTTCTTTAAGAACATTGGACATCTAATGTAACCAGTTAATAGATGTGAATAATCATGCAATTCATTTTCAACAAGACCATTTATTAATTCCGCTAAAAAATGATAAAATATAATTTATGAATATAAATAAATCCAAAAATGTATAGTACCTATTATAAATAAGCAACTTACATAAATTACTTTCGTTTAATACTTGACCATAGTAAGTTTTGTATCCAGTATGGTTTGACAACTGAACAGAATTTATAGCATCCACTTCAAATCCCATTATCTGTAATGAAAATACGATATATTTTTAATGCTCTAAATGTAAATAAATTGTTATTACCTGTAATGGAAACACAGCGCATTTATTACCCACGTATCCACTAACAACATGACTCTGAATGGAAAGCACTCTTTTATTAGATTCCATAATACTTCAAAATTAATCGTCTAAATAATATAGGTACATTTAATTCAAGAAAAAAACATTTTATTAAGTGTCTAGTTAACATAGTGCAATAGTGTATAATTTAATATATATTATATAACAATTAAATGTATGCAGACTTCGTACAGTAATTTTAGTCACAGAAAAAAATAATCAGACTAAGTGTACCTATGTATATTACTCAAAATATCAGCTAAGCTGATTATTTTAGATGGGTTTTATGAATTATCTACTAATATAATTATATTTGGTACTTGTTTAATAAATTGAAGGCTAGAAAGTGTATTACCTGCCACTTAAATTTAGTTATAATATAGTTGTCAACGCCTCGTATTTCTTTCTTTTTTCTTTTTTCTACGAGCGTATTTAGAAATGTATTATGGGAGATGGGCACAAAATAAAAGTTCGAATTTGCGTACATGAGACGTAAAATTGTAAAATGTCTCATATAAAAAAAAAAAAGTATAAAATACGATGAATAGGGGGAGAGGGCACGGTCACCATGGGTTCCTCGCTTAAATACGCCGCTGGAGATCACTAATAAATTCTAGGCTAATATATCATATTATTATAAATTATAAATTTTTTATTGGTTGTTAAACAAAACAATATAAAATAGATAGTACACATTCAAATATACATAATAATGAATTATTAAAAAAATAGCCAAATGATCAAAATTCTAATAGGTATCTGTCTTTTAGTAATGTCTATTTACATTTAAAGTATTCTTTTCATTTTTATAATTAAACTCAGTCATTGCAGATATTAAACATATCTATTATGGATACGGTATTCCAATCTTCATTAAACATATTAGACTTTTAGGATAATATAGGTACTACATGATGAATAGAGAATAAGGAAACAACGATTCTAACTTTCCCAAAACTTTTAGTAATAAATAAACTAATATTTATAATAATGGCAAGATATGTAACGACATGGGGTTTAACAAAGCCCGGGCATCAATTGTATTAGCTTATAATAATATGTAGATTTTTTACAATACCACATCATCAAATTTAAAATCAATAAATTCGCCACATAAACTATGCTAATTGCATGCCTAAATATTATTTAAGGAAGTTTTTCTTAGTCCTGTTTCGTTAGGTTAGGTTAAGTTGTTGCCCTATTTAGAACTTCCTCAAATCGTCCCTTCAATTTATTTGAGAGTACCGCTTATGCCAGTAACCAGTTATACCCTTATAACCCTATACAAAATTATTTAATTAAATTTAAAATTTACTGTCGATTTATTTCAACGGCCAATTTGTTAAATAATTATACTATTATAAACTCACGGCAATTAGAAATAATCGTTGAACTAACTTTTTAATTTATTATCTAAATCTCAAAAATGTAAAAATTATTCTGTAGTTAGAAATTCATTGATAAATGCTCCTCCACATATATCAAGCTATACTCTACATATTAATTATAACTTAAACGTAAATGTTACAACGATTTATTACACTAAGCTAGAAAATAAATTTAAAAAAAATAAAGTAGAATAAAATATATAAGACCTAAATCAAATTGAAAGTGTCATTACTGGGTAGCTTCTTTCCTTTAAACTAAATATATAACTCAAATTCTTTTGATATCTTAACTCACATACCTATATTTATTATGTCTACGATATAGATTGTATATTTTCTTCTAATTATAAAAAAAAATGTAATATAAGGCTTTTTATAAGTCTTTCAACTTCTATAAAAAAATCCTATTTATGAAGCAAATTAATTTTTTATGATTATATGAATTTCTATTTTTGACGAAATTACCTATTTAAACAATAAATAAAGATTATGATTATTTTATTATAATTTAAAAATGTTATGTATATTATTATAAATTTTACTATAGGTACGCAATGACATTTTTAAGTTATTTTAAAATATTATTTTCTTTTTTTGCGTGAACCTATTTTACTCTTTTACGGTATTTAATTATTATATTTTGAGTTATAAGAGTGATATAATATGATACAAATATAAATTATTATAAAAAATTATACCAATCTACCGTAATATACCAAGAGCAAAATAAATGACTTTAATCGCTATATTAAACAAACATATTATGAAATATACAATAATATATCATAGAAATACAATTTAACACACTCATAACGTCATAAGCTCATAGCAGTGATCTATTCGTCACCTAATGCAGCACAACGGTTCCTACCCAATTGCTTATTATTAGGGAACAGCCGATTTAAATACTCTAAAAAAAACAAGGCTTTAAAAAATACGATTTAATGCACTCATAATAGAATTTTTTTTTTAAATGTTATAAAATTTTAGAATTTTTTGATTTCAATATGAACTACTTATGACTTAAGAGGAACTAACTTTAAATTAAATTTTCAATTTGATTTATGCAATTTTAAAATAACTCAAAAAGAGTTAAAAATTGTATCATGTATAAAAATACTATATATAACATAAACATTTGTTGAAAATTCCATATATCAACAGCTATCGTTTTTTAAAAATATCAAAAATCGTAGATAAAAATAGTTATTTTAGGCCTTATAGGTGAATATCAGAATATTTAATGTCGTAAAAATGTAAACTTCAGACGATCATAAAAATTTAATTTGTCTTCCCAATAAAAAATCTTTTTTAATACATGTTCAAAATTTTTATAAGCCCTTGTATTTAATTTTCAAATCTTAAATATAAAAAGAAATTGTTTTATGAATTTCTAATTACAAAATAATTTGAAGTTTTTGAGATTCTACTAATTACGCCGAAATTCTAAATTTGAAAGTTTATAAAAAAATATTGACAATAAATTTTCGATATTTTTTATTTAATAATTGAATAATTACGAGAAACCTTGTTTTTCAAATATTTTTATCGTAATAATTCTTTATTAACATTTATGAAAAAAAAACTTTTATGTAACGTTTTCCTTTTTTCCTAAATTTTAGATTCTAAGCAGAGCAGAGTCATATGATATATGTATATAGTAATATATTGTATTGATTTTACAATGATATATCTATATGTGTATTTTTTCTGTCTGCCATCACCGTTTGGGGCAGTACAAATGCTTTCAATGTTCAACAAGGAGGTGGTTTCTGGTAGCAAGTTGGACCTAGATGATATTTATTAAGGGCGCTCACGAATTGCCTACAGTGCATTTTTTTAAAAAGGTTACTCGAATTGCCTCCCGATTTTTAAAATATTATTCACTTGAATGTTTGTCTCCTATTTTGGACCCTCTTGTACTGGAATCTTCTCCGATAGCTATAATTAATCGATTTAGGTATAATCTTACATATAGGAAATATTTATAAATTAAATAAATTGAGAAAATTGAGTCAATATCGAATTTAATGTCAATTAAAATTACCTATAAATATTCATAGATAATTATAATATTTTAGAAAATAGACCGACTCAGCAATATTAATTAATAATAATAAAAATAATAAATAATCATTATATAAAATAATTTAGATGAAATATCATTCTGTTATACAGTCAAAAATTTAAGTTTGTGTATAATGATCACAATTATAAAGACTATAACCGTGATAATGATGGATTAATCTTTAACTGATAATAAGTGATCGACAAGATTGTTGCATCCAACAAATTAATCCTCTGGGAAATACTATGTCTTAAAAATAATATTTTTGAACATTACAGAAATCGATATTACATAATACATAACTATCGATATATTAATTACGAATCTAGGTGTACTAAGGGCAGGGGCGGCTTTAGTTCTGGGGTGGCAATATTTGTTTTACATAGGTAATAATTAATAAAATAATCTATACAAATTATACATAATTAAATCAATGAAAATATTTGACAAAATAAAGAGTAAGAAATCTTGGTGGGGCATGGCCCCTATGGCCCTCCCTAAAAGCCGCCCCTGACTAAGGGAGGTAATTCGAATGAAAAAAGTTACCTACCTAAATTTGGGAGGCAATTTGAGTGTCAGCTTTATTAGATGAATTAATAATAAAAAATTCTTAAAAGTAAATTTTATATGCCGGGAAAACATTTTTTTTGTAATAGGCATAGATAAAATCAAATTAAGTTTTATGCTTTTCAGGTGATATTCTCATACCAAAAATTAATAAAGTATTCCCAAGTGTGAAAATCTATACAAAATTTAACAAAAAGTTATTAATATCTCTTACTTTTTACTACCTAGTCCTATACAACTATATTAAATGTAGTTGTCTTTTAGAAACAACTCCACTCTTCAGCTTAAAATTTTGAAATATTAGTAAAGGTACTTATGTCTTCCAGTTTCCAATATGATTTCAATAAATTGTTCATTATCAATATATTAACTTCAGTCTAGCCTATAATTATTTCAAAATAAATTAAAATATGCGATCTTTAATTATTGTATTATATTGAATCAGAACAGAATGGACAGATCATACTTTATTAATCATTATCTATGTATTTTGTTTTCGCTTGTTCATAATATGAAGTAAGTTTTAATTGTATTAATCATTAAATCATTTTAATATTAAATATATTTACTTAATTTATTATTATTGAATCATAATTTTTTTAGTAGATTGTACTACTGATATATACACGATACATATGATAATAGGTAAAATAAGCCAAAGTAAAAAAGAAAAATCTATTTTTTAATTTTAATTTTAGTTACAGTTTACAATATTTTAGATTATAGTCTAGTGATCAAGGTGGATATATATATATACGCCTTGCTGATGATACTGCGATATCATAAAAATTATTATTTATCAATTTATCATTATCATTATAATTTATTATTTTGTGTTACATAGTCAATACATGAAAGTAAATTATCTAATATCATAATAATAGGTAAAAAATTTAAAATTTCAATTTCAATATCTTCTGTTGGTGAAGTGTAACTATACGTTTTCGGTTATACTTATTAGTACTTAATAACTAAATAGAATTAATAATATAATTATTTTTTTAAGGATAAAAATGTATTTGTTTTTTATCCCTGGCTTTTTGTTCTTACAAAATAAATATACAATATACATACTACAACTACAGTTTTTATAATAGTATTTATAAATTCATAAGTTTATAACTATCGTCCATCATACTAGAACTGTATTAGGTATAAGTCATATATAATAAATATATAGAATATTATCTACAATATCAAATTTTGTTTAATTTTACTTACGTGGTAAAATCTAGAGAAGATGATAAATTATCTTTAAAACTTATATACACAGCACGCAGAATGCAGATAATTATTTTCTTGCAATTATATGAGCCGCTTTACTTTAAATTTGAATGCTGTTTTAATATTTAAGCGATAATTGCGTAACGAATGCCTAACAAACAAATAATAATTTACATTAACAATCAAAGAGTACGGCAAAAATTGTTCAGAACGAGAAAAACACCTATATTATAATAAATAAATTACACGAACCGAGATAGCAAAAATCAGTACACAATATAGTTATCTATCAACAATATAGACAATAATATAGTTTCTATCACTATTGACTAGTAAATACTGAAATACTAAATACTTTAAATTAACGAGTAACAGAACGAGAAAAAAGAAAACACCCGGTAGGTGGTATTAGTGAGAAAATGGACATGCGTACACGAGCGTCCATTTTAATATTATCGACTTTGTTCGTCATGACTTATCTACATATTATTATGTTTTATTATATATATATATATTATGATTTATAATATTAAAATAGGTATGTAACTATAATTATCCAACTATAACTTAAGACTAGGATATTGTAGGAGTTAAATAATGAATATTTCTCTTATCATGATAGTTATGATTTTAAAGTCAAGAACCATCTTGACGGACGAGTTATGCACTTGTGCGCATGGGCGCCAATTTGAGCAATTACTATCAGCAGGGAGCCTTCAGAATATGAACGGTTAACGTGAGTGGGGCCGACAGACGGGTATTGTCTGACTGTCGCCCGACGAAAACTGGTCGTTTCGTTACCATGTTGTATAAAAACCATAGTCTATAAAGAGTATACAGAGTGATACTCAAGCATACTTATCCCTATTTTTAAATTTAATAATAATTTATTCAAATTATAATTTTTGTAAATTCTTAATGTACCTAAAGACTATATTTTTAAATTTTTGAGATTTTTCGTTCTATTTAAAGAGTGTCCTGTGACAATACAAATTTCTGTTTTTCAAAGGAGATAATGAGAACCCCTTTTTAATATAAATTATTTAAGCAATGTTTTTAAAGAATTATGAATAACTAACTCAAAATTCAAACGAGTAGTTTTTCAATTATTAAAATATTTTTTACCAAGGGTAATAATCCTTAAAAATGGTTTTTAAAAATAAAAGAGATCTAAATAAGATTTAGTATTTATTATATATATCAACTGGGTACATTTTTTATAAATATTGACAGATTAATACTAATTACTAATTACTAAAATGTTTAAATAAACATATAATTCCTAATTTTTTCAAAACCATGTAACTATGTATATCTATATATAATCTTCTTAATTGTTTTACAAAGTTAAATAACTGAAAATAACTCATTCGTACCTCAGTTTTAATGCGCCAAAATATTCAGAAAATTATCTGTGAAATAATTGATTTGTGAAAAAGAGGGTTTATCATTTGAAAAACATAAGTTTGTATCTCCACGTCCACATGACACTCTTTACATAATGTAAAATAGATTCTAGAATTTTAAAACGTAGTTTTTAACTAATTATATTTAAAAATTTGTAAAATCCTATTTTTAATAACTGCATTATATAAGAAAAAAGGGTATACACGATATCTGCTTATAGAGGTTTAAATATTGTGTAAATATCTATACAAGACATTTAATAGTCTTACAAGATTAACAACTTAAGAGAACATCAGCGCACTGTTTGTTTTCTTTCTTTGACTCATGCGTTACATAGACAAAAGTACAAAATGCATTTATGCAGAATTATTTTCGAGTAATCTTAGAATAAAATCACCCATTACAAAAGGATGGAGAATAATATTTTTGAAGGTATGACGTATCGATTTGTTTAAATATTGTCTCAAAACAATTTAAACAATATTTACATTTACAACATTGTTTTTTTTTAATTTGAAAGACAAATACAAAATCAAATAACAATAAAATATAAAACCAACATATCATTCCCTCAAAAATATTATCCTCTATAATTTTTCTAATAAGTGATTTTACTCTAAGATTACTCAAAAATCATAAAAAAAAAATGATTTTAGGTTAAAACGTTTTATCTATGTTGTGCGTGGGACGTGGGTCAGAGAAAGGAAGCAAATATTGCGTTGAAATCTTCTTAAGCTAAAAGAGGATACGTAATATATGCTTTAGATTTATGTCAGAACAAGATATCAAATTGGAAACCCAATAAAAAAAAAAATAAAAAAATGACAGTTTTAAAACAAATTGTTCATCAATTTTAGGCTCTAAAGTCTAAAAACAAATGGATAATATACGTATATAATACACAATGTAATATTTTTATCATGAATCCATTCATTATTTAAAAAATTATTTATGTTTTTGAAAATAATTAAAGTAATTAAAAAACGATATTTTTATCGTCACGTTTTTGTAAGTTTTTTACTTTTTATAAAATAACATACTTTTATACCACATTCCTAAGCAGCAAATTATTTAGAGTATTTTGATATGTGTATAATTCAAATTTTGGAACGAGTAGGTAGTTTAAGGCATTTACATTTTAAAGTTTAGATATTGTATAGACAGAGGAGTGGACTAAAATTTTGTGGTGTACATTTTTACCACTCCACTCCAGGGCCTAAAATTAGAGTATTTTGCTACTGCACGTCTAATTCCACACACCAAAATATATTAAAATAATAAATAAGGACTTAGTAATGCACAATGCACATGCCACATATAACTTTACTGCATAAATATTTTTGGTATTTATTAATATTTAGTTATAATAAATATAATTTAAGACAATTTTCTATAAAAGTCCTTGATACCTATATGTATGACTAAAAATTTTAAAATTAAAAACGAAATAGCTTGAGTTGATATACTTAGTATGTTATTAAATAAAAATAAATAGCTTCTTTAATAGGACCATTAGGAACAACATATAAGACAATGTTATACTTAAAACAATTATATAAATTTAGTTAAAAACAAACATTGGTACTATTATCAGCAATGGAAATACATTTTGAGGCTTCAGATTTTATATTATCTTTAGTCTTTAATGTACTGATATTAAATGAATACATGCTAATTAGTAATTTTCAATAATCAATATTGAATATTAATCTAATAAAAATTTATAAAATCCGAGAAAAATATTGCACACTTTTAAATTTGTTATTGCACATTTAATATTTGATACTGCACATAGTGCGTGCTATTGCACACAATTTTAGGCCCTGCTCCACTCGAATACATAAATTTATCGTAAACTAGTCATAAACTACTTATGAAAAATCTTATTTATATATTACCTATACATATTGAAATACTTTGAATAATGTTTTGCTTAAAAATATGAAATAAAAAATGTACGTTATCATATAAAAAACTAAAAATTAAATTTTTTAGAAAATATTTGTTTTTTATTATTTAGTACTTACAAATTATGTAAAAGAAATATTGTTAAAAACGTTTATTGTTTTTGTAAAAATGAGTTAATCATTAATGATTTACCTGGAAATCTACCTAGTGCCTACTTCATATATATATATATATAGTGCGTATATATAAAAACCGAAAAATTATATCAATATTGAACCTCATACATATGCTGAAGGTAGGTATATTTTATTAAATTAATTAAATATATCAACTTATTTGATATTTTTACAATGCTACAAATTACAATCTTACAACCATATTGAGATAAATATATTAATAAATAGGTTAAGTAGGTAGGACCCTATTATCTATGATAACCCAACTATGTATAGGTAACTATAATATAGGAATATAAATATAGGTACTTACCTATTGAAATATAATAATTACTTATAACATCATTAACATCAAATTATTATATAATCATAACTTGGACTCAATAATTAAAGGAGATAGTATATTATTACACTTTATTATACATTTATGCTTTTAATTTATGGCAAACCAAACTAAAAACTTATTGGCCATTCTATACAATGACGAATTAAAAAAACGAACATTTGTGATCAAATATTTGTATAATTACGTAGGTACATTTTAAAAATTCATATTTGTGTAAAAACAATAATTAAACCTCATTGTTTAAATATATCGATGCATTTATATCCATTTAAATCTTTTTATAAATATACCTAATTATATTTATACACCTCCCCGGGTCCTTTCCACTGACCTCTCAATATTACAAAACCTTCACATCAAGGTAATTTAATTTATTATGTTTTATTTTACTTTATCTCGATTTTAATTAAGCCACATCACTGGAACATTGAGATTATTATAATTAAAATAGCAATTTACCAATCGTTCGTCCCTAGATGAAAAATAAAAATATATTTGTGTAAAGTAGTCTATTGGCTATTTCTTTTTATTGTTCCTTTATAATTTTCTATACATACGTGATAATTTGTTTTTTTACTAGCCTACTTGCAACATTGATAAAAAATATATTCACGCCAAATCATTTTTTTGTTTTTGATGAATTTAAGAGTAAAATCATCCATTAAAAAAATTTTTTTTTCAAAGTTAAATAATAAAATATAAAATAGATCCATCAATCTTTCAAAAACATCATCCTCTATTATTATTGTAATTATTTTACTTAAAAATTATTAAAAATGATTTTGCGCGAATATCTACATTTTATCTATGTTGTACGTGGGTCTAATAAAGAAAATGAAAATTGTCCTGTTATCCTCTTAATAAAATAAAAGTTGGCGACAAATTTCTTAAGCGTCCCTCACTTTCTACTTATATACCTACTTTAACTTTATGCTAATTTAAAATTTTATGTTAACTCAAAACTGTCGAAAATAGATAATAGGTATATGGAAAACACAAAAATTTTTCGAAAATGTTTCAGCTGTTTTAGGCGAATAGCATTATTATAGAATCAATCAACTTCAAAATCAAAATTCAAATAAAATCAACTATTTATAATTTTTTTTTTTTAAATAAATATATTTTTATGCATTTAATATACTAGTATCAATATAAATGTTATCTTCAATTTTTTTGAAAGTAATTAAATATAAAAATATATTTTTCAACTTTTTTACCTATACATGAAATATTTGTAGTTCTTGTCCCTATGAATCTTATTAAAAAATACGAATTATGATATTTCCATTATATCAGGCGATATCACAATGGGTATATTGGGTAACGGAAATCATACAACTCTGCATATTAGGTATGATCTATCACATTGTTTGCCAACCTGGGGGTCTCGGTGTTCAAAAATAATAATACACCGATTTACAAAATGAATCATTTGTTCATAATTTGACTTTCCTAACGATATGACACAAATTTATACTTAATATAAATAGGAAGGGGGTTGCGAGACTAAAAAGGTTAAGAAACGCTGATCTATCATAAAAAATATTTTGTAACACCAATAGCTTAGAAACCTTGTAGTTCAATGAAACATACATTTTAAATAAATATAAACTATTATTGGTCATATTTTTTAAAACAACCACTAACAAAGTTAAACATTATTACAATTATTTAAATAAAAATAAGTGATTTATATTAATTTTGTGAAAATATTTACAAAAAAAAAAAATAAACATTTCAAAATGTAAGACCATTTTGATGTGAGGATTTGTTTTAAAATTTGGGATTCTGTGCGAGTAAAACACAATGCTTAAGTGCAAAATAAACAAAACATTTTTCATCTAAAATACAATTAATTATTGAATGACAATTTTTAATGTTTTTTTACTTCTATTATAACTATATAATGATTCTTAAAACTTGAATCAGCCAATATCATTAAAAATTACTTAAAACTGAAATTATTTAATTAAATAATATATATATTATATATTTGATAAAATTATAAGCCTAATTTTTTTTAAATTTTTAAAAATGTCCAGTTTTCTTTAATATGCTTGGAACGCATGAACTTTAAATTTTAAAAAGATTACCCACATTCATATTATTTAACACAAAATTGTACAAATAATTAATTAAAATGAAGTGTTTAATATTAACATATAAATGTTAAGAGATACTGACTGATTCACAAAATAACCATGTTTCTTCATAATAAAATATAATAATTATACAGTTATACAATTTATATGGATAATATTTTAATATTTAGTATTTTAATAATGATTATTATTAGTCATAACTAATGGACAAACTAATTTTATATAAATTAGATATTATACAATATTTAGTATGTATTTTTAATTTAAAATTAATATGGTAGTAGTCCTTAGATAACTATTATGACTAATTCTGTAAAAGAGATAAATTATTTTATTATATATATCAAAATGAAATCTTTCACATTTATTATTTTTAAGTATATAATGAATGCAATACTAGTTGATACAAGTAAAAAATACAATTTTTTTTGATAGTAAATGTTTTATAAAATATTCATTCAAGTATTGTAGAGCAATAAATTTATTTATTTATACATAACATAAATTTTAAAAAATATAGCAGTTACTCTTATAATATGATAGTTATTCTATTCACTGAAAAAATATATATTAACCATAACATTCTATTCTTTCTTATCATTTTTAAACATAACAGATCTATAAGAAAACGTGACTCAGAAGTCTTAGTTTTTTAAAATTATTTTAATTTAATTATTACAAATTAAGTCCTAGAATTATTGTACTGAATATACTGTTATGGTATTGTATCATTTTTAATTTAATACCTCCAAATCAGAATTCCTAAGCTGTAAAGCTATTATATTAATATAAAAAATGAGTATTAAATCAATACACAAACATGACATTTTAATGTGTATTTAGTCAATAGTATTGTAAAAAATTAACTCATTTTCTTAACATTTGATATAGTATTAAATTGAGAAATTTGCTATAGGCTATTATTTTCTGAGGTGTACTAATATGTACAATTTGAAGAATGGCTAAAATAAGAGATCTGTAATATTTGAAAATAAAATTTGAATTAATAATATTAAAAGGCAAAAAAAAAAAAATGAGTCGATTGTTAATATTTTACCACAAATTTATAAAAAAAAAAAACAGTTAATTTATTTAAAAACTATAGTATTGGTAATTTTTTCTACATTTAAATTAGTATTGACAATATTTAATAAGAATAATTAATAACAATAATGTTAATATATATATATATATATGTATATATGTATATATATTTTATAACACAAAGGAGGCTACACACCTTAATTATAATCTATGTCTACACATATATTCAATTTGTTAACTAAATAAAATGGTTATTATCTATATACATTATACAAAGTACATAAAATTTAAATCAAATTATCAATCAATACTTAGGACTTTATATAATTTAGGTCACAAGTAACCATTATTTAATGATTGTTAAAGATAATTTTTTTATACACACACACATACACTCACACACATAGATATATGTATAACATTATTTGTTATTATATAGAAAGTCCAGATTTTTAAAATAAAATTATTCAAGCACAGAGTTATTAGATTATGAACAACATTGTTTTGTTGTTTATAATTAATATTAATTTAAATACACTTTATTTCTTTTTCACAGCAGTTGTATTACTGGCCGGTCTTCCAGAATTTAATCCTGAATATTGATACTTCGCTTTCTTTTCAGATGGTTTCAAAATCTTAAAGTATAGAATCATAATTCATTAGTTATATAAAAAATAATATAATAAAATCTTAGCAAGTTTTAAATATTTCAATATCAATTAGTAAAAATATAGTTGTAACATTAAAACAATTATGGCATAAGAGGGTATCTCATCTGTTTATGTTGTCTCTGTTTTACAAATATATAACATAAAAAATTGTATATTTTTAAAAGAAAATGTATGGTCAGAAGTTCTCACTTGATTTTTGTAGTTATAATACAAAGTATATTTAACTATTTTTAAACTTCAAGATAACTTATTCTGTGTTTTGTAGAGTATTTTATTTATTTTTAGTAAATATTGAAGCACATGTATAAAAATTTAAAAATGTTAATAACTTGCTTCAAAATTGAAATATAAAAAAAAACTAATAATACAGAAAATGAGTTAACCTTTAAGTTTAATAATAGGTAAAATGTTATTATTATTCTAAACTAATTTAATTAAATGAGAATTGTTAAATGTAAATTTGCTTATAGTGACAACACCTGATGGTGATAAATTCTCTCAAAATGAATTAATAAAACATATTAGTAGTTGGAGGATTTGTGCACTCACCTAAAATACATTACACATTAATAAAAATATCAATATTAATAAATAAATTAAAATAATAAAAACATAACATATTATTTCAAATATATGTTAAAATGTTTAGCTTGTGTATGCACTAGATACACATTATATTTGATTATTTTTCAAAGAAAGATGAAATTGAAATGAATGAGATTATCAATAGAATATTCAAAGATTTTTTTTTTGTTGTTGGTATATTGCAGAGAAATTATAAAGCATCTTATCAATTTTTTCGATTTTAATTTTATTAAAAATTATTGATATTTATAAAAATATATTAAGTTGGATTAACTTACTAATCATATGAATATTTTGATCTTTTATTTTATTAGAAAAACCACATTCTATAAAAAGAAGATGTAATTATAACCAAGACTAAGATTTATATGCAATATAAAATGGTAACGTATGCAAAAAAAAATACATAAATTCTATCAAACATTTAAGTTGTTAAATAAAAATTAATTGCAAAAATATAATTAAATATCTTACCATCAGTTTTGAAAATTATACTAGAATATACTTTAGCACTTTCATTTAAGTTTATATTCTTCAAAATTGCAAATATAAATGTTATACTAAATTTCATAGATAAATTACAAAATTTTATAACTTCATAGAAAACATTAAAAGGACGCCCCATTTGCGTTATTTCAAACTTACAAAAAACAACAAATTTACATTCAGCAGATCACATTTAGCTTCATAAGTTTAAAAATTAGAGTAAAATGAATTATTATGAAACTTGATGGTAAAAACACATGTGTTGGTATATAGGTTTTTTTACGATTATTCAGTTTTTAAGTGGGTTATGAGCATTTTTATTTTATGCTATATTATATACGCATAACTTGCCAAAAAATTGAACAATCGTTAAAAATCAACATACGAACAGATAATATTCGCACCATCAAGTTTCATAATACATCAATTCCCTCTAATTTTTAAACTAACTGAGCTAAACGTGATCTGCTGAATGTATATTTGCTAGGTTACGTATTTATAAGACAAAGACAACACATACGGGTGGGTATGGTATCCTCTCAATAAATTGAATTCATGATAAATCAGTCCACCAACATAAAGCATAAAATCTTATAGCTAACTTAATGTAATTTGATCCAGTAGTACTCAAACTGTGATAAGCAAAAAAAAGTTTGAGAATAGCTGGTCTGATAATATTAGTTTATAAATAGTATATCATTAAAGTGAGTTACAACTGTTAGTTACAAGCATTTTAAAATTTTACATAACTATAACTCGCTTTAAAATTAAAACAAAAGCCTATGAGATTCCCTAAATATTATTACTTTTAAGTTTGATAGTAGGTAAACTGACTCTAATGTTAACGCTAAAGCATAAAATTCATTGTATTTAATGCAAATTTGCTATGTTTTACATTTGTAGAACGGAGACAATAGATGAAGGTATGACATCATCTTACGAATGATTAAATAATATTCTGTGTTTACTATTTATGAATATATTAATATATTAAGCTACTTTTATAAGATAACTATTTTGGTATGGATCACAAATAAATATTAATATAATTATATAGTTAAAAATTTACTTGGAATGAACACATTAGAGTTGCATCAACAGACATCATTCCACCTGCATTATCAAATTCCCCACAATAATTAGGTGCAGAAAACAATGTAACCAGCTGTCTTTTGGCAAAAAATTCATAACCATCTTCTACAACCTATAATGAATTAATATAAGATTTTGAAAAAATGAAAACATTTCAATCAACATCCATCATTAAAAATATTAATAATATATAATTGTATTTACCTGATGTGCTCTACATATGAGATCTAAGTCATGTCTATTTAAAAATTTTGCTACAACATCTGTACCAAAAGTGAAAGAAACACCTCTATCATTTTCTCCCCAACCAGTTACATCTTTGTCAGGATCAGACCATAATAAATCACATAATAAACCTAAAACAAAAGAATAATAGTATAATTTTTATTAAAAAAAGAATTTAAGTCATTTAAATTTTAATATTCTATATTTACAGGTATTTTTTTTGTCTTTGTTATTACAAAATTGTTCAGGACTCTAGATTCTAATTAATTTCTCCAATGAATTATTAAATTCATAAAATTTTTTGCCTAATATACTTACGAGGAAATACACTAAGTTTAATATGATAAATAAACATATAATTATTACCTATAAAAATTAGTTTTCGCAATTTTCAAATTTATTATTGGATGCTGTATTACTTATAGAAAAACTAATTATAAAATAATATTTTTATAATTTATTTGTAAAACTGTAAATTGACTATTTAAAAACTAGAGAACTAATTTCATTATTAAATTATTACTGCATATAATTGTTAAGTATGGATTAAAATAAAAATGTGTGTGCAAGACTAGCACTGATAGTAAGTAATATTGCTTCAAACATTCTGGAAAGGCAACTAAACAAATAGTTGCGTTAATATATACATAAATACATAACTGAAACATTATTAAATAATATCAAAGTGAATTACTACTTTATTTTTTTTTCTCTAGTTTTACTACTTATATCATTATAAGTTAACTTAGAAATTATATCTCTTCAGAAAATTTGTTATATTTTGATCCACGAGAGAATACCGATTAGGCACATGCATACTGAATTCTAGTAGTTGTCCAAACTATAGTTTCTCTATTTGATCCAATTTGTTTCATATTAGGGAACTTTGACACAAAACAAAAATCTAATATAGAATTGGTAGACAAGGTTGTTCTTTAGTGGAACAGAGTATAGTTCTATATTAATGAAATAATTATATTCATAAGATATATAGGAAGTATCATATTAGACTGAGTGTATTTTGGTAAGGTGCCTTATTTAGTACCACTCACTCTCTCAAAACTAAATAATAGAAAATTTACCAGTATCTGGGACATCAGTTGGACGCATAATACGTCTAATTTGTTCCATTCCTTGTAAATCAGGACTAAGTCCACCATGACAACAAAATATTTTCTCATCAATGATAGCCGCGATAGGTAAACAATTAAAACAATCAGTAAATGTTTTCCACAATTTTATATTGTAACGTCTTTTACCTATATATATTTATGTATAATAAACAATGTATTTAACAAAAAAATAATTAAAATTATTAACTACAATTTAAATAACTTTACATTCATCATAAAATCCATAGATCCTGTTTATGCTCGCACATTCATGATTGCCTCGTAAAAGAAAAAAGTTTTCTGGATATTTTATTTTGTATGCTAATAAAAGACATATAGTTTCCAAAGACTGTTTTCCACGATCCACATAATCACCCAAAAATAAATAGTTCGCTTCAGGAGGAAAGCCTCCATATTCAAATAAACGTAACAAGTCAGTATACTGACCATGTATATCTCCTAATTAACAAAATATAAAAATATAAAAATATAAATAAAAATAAGGTACTAGCAAAATATACATAAAATTATTATTTACCACATATTTTTAAAGGTGCTTCTAAATCTAATAAAATTGGTTGTTGTAAAAATATTTCTCTAGATTTTAAACATAATCCTCGGACTTCTGCTTCAGACATTTGTACTGTTTTACCAGGTCGACATCCTCTTACTACAAATAAAGTACTTTTATGTAATACAACATTTTAAGAATTAATTTATACAATAAATGTGTACTAGTTTACTAATTGGCATATCATATATTGTCTTATAATATTTCATAATGAATTGTGAAGGCAGGATACGATCAACTGAGATTTTAAGTGGCAATTCAAATCAAATTGAAATTTAAGGACTATAACTATTTAGTTAGTAAGTATAAAAAATGTAGATACAAAGCTTGATTTTTAAATAATAAAATAAAACGTTATTAACTACTGCAAATCTATGGAATGCAATCAATTTAATTTGATCTGCAAGCATAATCACACATGAATTGGAAACGGAATTTAAATATTCTTATTTTAGTGGATAATTGTGTAGCTCTTTTCTACAAAACACGTGTAGTTATCAAAATCTTGCTCAACTGGTTTGAAATTTCTTGCCAAATTTTTAATGTGAATAGAAGTGAGAGGATTAATAATATTAACCTCATGAATTATTATGAAGTTAATTGATTTGATTATTATATTTATTAATTCTTAAGGATTTAATATTATTAGCTACTAGTTTTCTGATTAACATCTTGTCATAAATACAACAAATGGAATTTATGTCTGGTATATATACATTTTAATTAAATACAGTACTTATTTGATAATTGTTAGAGTATCACGTATAGAATTGAATTTATTATTCATTTCTAGAAATGAAAATTTGGAGCATAATTATTTAAGAACCCTTTACCAATATACATTTTTACTAAATTAATTATTAAATTTTAACTAAGCCAAGACTTTTAAATTTTATGTTTATAAATACACAATTTATCGATTCAAAATACAGTGTGTGTTATATAATAAATAACATTGAAAGAAGGTATTGGCATTGGGATTTAGTCATTAACGCTAGTTAATGTGTATAGTTTAAATTCTGTAAAAAAAATGTTAGTGAAATCGTTATCAAGATATGCCATAATACTTAATGGATTAATTGATAGGAAGTTAAAAATACCTAAGCATAAAAAAAAGACACACAGCAAAATCCATTTAATTATATTAACACAATGTTTAACAACAATTGAGGATTGTAAATTATTAGTGGAATATTTTATATCAATTGCCTTTACACTAAATGATTTTCCAGTGTTATTTAATATTAGATTAGGCACAATGTGTATGTAGTTATAAGTTAAATAACCACAAAATAAAAAAAGTTATGAAAAAAATACACCTTATAAAGGATACTAAAAAAATCTATAAAATATGAGGATCTGTAGGGTTTCTAAATTTCGTAGTAACAAAAATGGTGAGTTTTCATTGTAGACAATTTTGATTATCAGATGAATAAAATACTGAGGGATAAGAGTAGTTACACTAATATTTTAATTAATTTGCATAGTTTTAATGTAGGTACGATCTTAAATTATAATCAAGTGTTAACTCATATAATTTTGATATTCAAATTATGCCTATTTCTAATCTTTCACTAAAGGGGACAAATATTGACTGAACCGATGCTATCTATAATGTGCTGAGACATTTGATGAAAGTTATTAACCAACCAGGTTGTATTGTAATAATAATGTCAATTATAGTGTCTTCGTACGAATTGTTTGCAAATCTTACCTTCTAAAAGTCGTGCGATTATGCTGTCTATACTTAATGGTTCACCGTCTGCCATTGTGGACGGAAAACCTTGTATGGATTTCGAATTTAACACGATTTGTTGACAAAATATCGAAATTTGTTTAGCGTCTGAATGGATAATGGTTTGGTTTTGGTCTATCAATTGAGATTCAGGGGGTCGTGTGCCGCCTCTACACGTCCCGCTAACATGTAAATTAATCTTAAATAATGTGTCGGTGTGGGGTCGACGGGTCGGATGGAAGGGAAAAATGGCGAACACTTTCTCCCCACCATAAACACAAATAATTTTTTTCTTTTTTCCTTAATTTTAAAATTAAATTTAAATTGTGTTATTATTTAAAGGTATAATTTAAAATTTATATTCATAAAATAATTGCACAGTCCATAAAATACTATTTTTTGTATTTTTTTCAATTAATTATATTTACCCTGGTATGTGAAGTTCGAGGTTAAAGTTTTTTTTAGAAATTTTTCTAGGTTATGTTTGTAATTGCAATCTATATCTATGGATAAATTTGATAAGTAGTGATAAACAATCAATATAACCATTGTACCACTCGATAAGTTCCTGGTATGTAAATATATTCTAAGGTATGAACCCAAATATAGTTATCATACATAAAACTTTTTACGCTTATCTTATCACTTTTTGGGAATCAAAATTCTTGTGATCCAGTTATCCAGAATTCTGGATATATCTTATTGAATGATTTAAGTGACCAACTAGTTATACGAGTGTCTTCAAACTTCAGCCTTTTAATTTGGTAAATATTAAATTTTAAAAACTTAAAACATAAATTACCGTTACTTATTAGTTATAAACTATTTATTTTTAGCATTCTAAGTCAACCGGGACATTAAATATTTCACTTTTTTTTAACTCTTAAAACATGACATCCATATTGCGTCAAATGATAAACATCAATAAAAGTACAAGAATTAGCTCACTTATTACTTATAAACAATTTCTAAGTACTAAATCTGATGATCCAATCCAATCGCATATAGGAAAATTAGTGAAGAGTAACAAAATTGTTGTCTTCATGAAAGGTGTTCCACAAGCTCCTAGATGTGGCTTTAGTAATGCAGTTGTCGATATTTTAAATATTCACAAAGCTAAATTTGAAGCTCATGATGTACTAATTGATGAAAATCTTAGAAATGGTAAATATTTATAAAATTTGTTTTTAATTAACATTTACTTATTAACTTGCGAGTTTCAATTTTCCGTCCTCATAATTTGATCATTCTTCAAACAATTCTTCCTTTGTATGTTTGTACCTATGTAATTATCATTAATTTCTATGTACATTTTATAGGAATAAAGGAATACTCCAATTGGCCAACAATTCCTCAAGTTTTTATAGATGGAGAATTCATTGGTGGTTGTGATATTATGTTGGAATTGCATAGGTCAGGTGAATTAGATAAAATACTAGATAAGAATATTCAAGAAAAGCCTGTAGCATAAATTGGTTATAGTGTTATTAAATAATTTAAGAATAATGTAGTTTCATACTTATTGAATAAACAATAAAAAAGTAAAATGTATTGTTATAAATTAATATGTGTTTAATTTAAATTAAATGTCTTGATATATTTTTATGGTGTTGATAAAAAATCCTAGTTACATGTATTTATTAAATAACTGTGTATAAATATATTTTTGATGAAATCAGTCTTCATTTTTTTGTTCTCTTTTGATAATGAATAACTATAACAACTTGAAATGTTTATCAAATACTTTTAATAGTATTGTATAAATGAACAATTTTTTATATTTATACTGTCTATAAATATTTAAAAGTTTCCTTGTGTTTTAGTTATTGTATTGATTTTTAAGTTAATATATGGTGTGTTTTTGACAAAGAATTTTAATCTAACACAAACACACTAATAGAAAATTAAATTACAAATATTAATATATATGCATTTTAAGGTATCTTTAGAAATAGAGGATTACCTGTGTCTTTGTTCTGAACAATTATTCATATAACTATATGCAATAATTTGTCATTAAATTTAAATTTAACATATTTATATGATAAATATAGTGATATACTCAAAGAAAAAGGCACAAGATACACTATTTTTCAGCAAACTGACTATCCAAAATGTATATTCATTGCTTCAAGAAGTAATGTAATGTGTTCAGTTCTAAATTCATAGTTAAAAAATATGTCAATAAATATTTGAATTTTCTCACTTAATTCAAATAATTGGTTAGTCCTATAAAATGTTTTATATCTGAATAATAAAATGAATACATTTTAAGACAGTCAAATTGAGAAAAAACAAATATTATTCATAGGCCCGTATCTACAAAGATTACTGCCACTGGCAACATACAATTTATCGCCCTCCTCTCCCCTTCCGAAAAAAATGAAAACAAAATATTTCAATATTTTGCCATCCATAAACCTATTTTTAATGTTGCCATTAGGGGCAATTACCTCTACGAGCCTCCCTTAAATACACGTCTGATTATTCATCTATATTTTCCCCAAAATTTTAAATAATTTACAATTACTAAATCAAGTTATTAATTTAATCATTTACGATTTAAGTTATTATTTTTTATATTATAAAATATAGTAAATATTATTTTATATATATATTTTTTTAATTTTAATTAATTTTTCAACTACAATAGATTTTCATAAAAAATTCAACCATTTTTTTTTCAAATTTGTTTTTATGTTGTTTTATCAATTATGTATACTAGTATGCAATGCATACAGCAATTAGTGCTAATTAATCTATAAGGTTAGGTTATATAAATTTTTTTTGTGGGAGAAAGTGTAAAGGTATTCTACCTTCCTAGATATTTCTACCACACAAATCTTTATAACTTTTAAAATAAAGAATAAATCCAATACATAAATTAACACATTATATCTTTAAGATGAAAATATTTTTTTTCTCAAATTTTTTCACAAAAAAAATACATTCACATATTTTATTATATGTTGATGATATATTATAGGTACTAGTTACATTTTTCAAAAAGTTATAGCACTTATTTTTCGTGAATATATTATATACTAAATATTTGGTGGGATTTAACTAGTCAAAAAGTTAAAACTAAGTAAAAAATTTGAATATTTTTAACTTTTTAACTCAGTTAGTTAGTTAATTATCTAATTATCTAATTAACTTACTAACTAACTTGTTTTTTCAGTTCATTTAAAATATAATACATTAAAATTCAATAAACCCTGTTTATATATTAGTATTTACAACTTACTGTAGTTAAAACAAATGAATTATTATTTTTTTAAATTTTCTTTAGCATTGTAATTAGTATGCTAGAAAACAAAGAAGTAATAGTATAAAATTCATTTATAACAAAATATTTAATAATTGGGTAATTTAAAAAATTGAAAGTAGCGTATTACTATTTATATGTGTATGTGTGTGTGTGTGTGTGTGTGTGTGGCTTAAGTGGTAATTTAAAAAACAAATAATTTACTTATTTTTAATTGAGAGAAGTTAATATTTTTTTTTAATTAACATTAAAATTATATAGTTAAAAATATTGTTTGTTAACTATTAACTTGCAGCTAAGCAGTCTAAACATAAATTTAATTAACTCAAATATAATTTTTTGATTACCTTGCCCATTTTAGCATAATATAATTTAAAAATATTGGTACCAATTGCCTACAATTTGTTTTTTAAGCCAAAGTGGTACTTAAAAGCCGAACCTTTAAATGAGTTATAGTTGTTATGTAAAAACAAACAAATAAGATGTATCTACTTAGAATAAAAATATATTACCACTCCCTCCTTATGATTTTGATTAGGTTAGTCAATTATTTTTTGACCCCTTCCTGCAGTTTTTTACTCAGTTACGCTACTTCTAGTATTTTGTTGATTTTACTTACTGCCTATAATATATAACATTTTATGCAGTTTAATGAATGGTTAGATAACTATGTAGCAAATTGTATAAATATTAAATAGCAGTTTTAGGTGATGAAATTAGTTGTACAAAGACGGATTTATGGCAATGGCAAACAATAATCTTCAGTATTAATTGTATCACATAATACTATTACTATTATTTACTTTGGTACTTCTGAAATTAATAATTATTACATCAATGGACATTTTTTAAACTAATATACACCAAAATTTAATAACTTTTTTATAAAACTATTTTCTATTTAATACATGTATAAATAAAATTATTTAATATTTATAATAGTTATTTTAATTCAGATTTTGTCATAAATTGTTTTTTAGTGTATAATAATAAAATAATGTAATCAATATTTCAAAAAATTTAAATTTTTAAAAATTTTTTATGGTGACTTTTAAAAAGATTCTTAATGAGTTGAATTTATATTATGAAAAAATCTTAATCGTAAAAAAATAAGATTTTAAAAATTATAACACTTAAAAATAGTTTTTTTTTTCATAAATAGTTTGTAAAATAAAAGCTAAAAATTAATATTAACAACAATATTTTGACAATTACAACATTAAAACATTAAAAACATAAAAATCATGAAACAAATGTCTACATTAGTATACATTTTTTGTTCAAATGGATTATCACCACCAATTTGTTTTTTAACAATTGCTGACTAGTTTATTAATCTTAAAACTATATCTGTTTTTTGAGGGGGGGGGGGTTAAAAACATAAAGGTACAGAATCCTAATAAATTCATTTTTGTTTTAACAAAATTATGGTTCAATGGATAACAATAAATCATCTCCTTCTAATTTCATTCCAACACTTATATCAATTTGTTTAACTGTTCCGGCAATAGGCGATTGCACCACCATTTCCATTTTCATTGCAGATAGAACAACTAATGGTGCACCTTTTTCAACTTTATCACCTACTTTCACACGTACATCCATTACTGATCCAGGCATTGGTGCCCCAACCTGTCCCTTATTAGATTTTGATGCTTTTGGATGTATATGCATCTCCTACAAAAAAAAAAAAAAAAACAAACAAACATTGTGTTAGTAATATTTTAGATAATAAATTTCCCTGAATTAAATACTTTAGAAGCTTCATTGTCTCGTATAAACACAGACCGTAATTGACCATTCATTTCAAAGAATACTTCGATCTCACCATTGGCAGTTAGTTCTTCAGAAATTGCAAGTGTTTTGAAGGCTAAAGTTTTACCCTTTTCAATTGTTACCTAAAAAATTGTAATTCGTTAAATTAAAATTATCAAAATAATACTTACTCATACATTTTATTAATTAAGTAACTATTTAAAATACTTACTTCAAAGTTTTCTCCGACTTTAGGTCCGGTCAAAAATATTCTAGTATCAAGCTTATCTACTGGTCCATATTTTTCCTTGAATGTCAGGAATTCATCAGTGACCGTAGGATAAAGGGCTGAACTCATAACATCATAATCACTAACTTTTTGATATTTTTCTTGTAAGTCAGATTTAACTTTGTTAAAATCTAGAGGAGGTAAAGTGCATCCAGGCCGTCCTTCAATTCGTGGCATATCTTTCAAAACCTATAATAATATAATATTTATTCAAGTTTTTAAATTATACAAATATTTTATTTAGGGTAATAAAAGTAAAAGGAATAGGTTAGATTTCAAAGATAAAAAAGTAAATTATTACTTAATTTACATGAAAAATCCAGCAAGTATAATGATGAGAATTACAAAGAATAAAACAGGAATTGAGCAATGAGAAATAGTCAATGACAGATTTTTAAGAACAGGTACATTTCTAAAATGGAAAAGTAACTTTTTCTTATTACAATAATTAAAATTAAAATGTTTATGGTGAAATATTTTTTTCTTAAAAAGGTTATTTTACTATTATAAATTCTAAGGATGGCTTTTTTCATTTTTGTAGTAAAATTAATAATATCCGTTATAATAATTGTATAATTTACTTTTGATCTCAATGGTTCAGGGAAACCTTGGTATGGTTCTCCAATACCACCTTGTAAGAATTCAATGACAGATTTGGGGAAACTCAGTTCTTCTGCCTTTTCTAATACATCTTTAGCAGTTAATTTGTTTTGTACCATGAATTGAGCAAAATCTCCAACAACTTTGGAAGATGGTGTTACCTAAACATTTATTATTTTGAAAATTAAATCTTAAATATTTTTCAAAAGATAATGAAATATTATAACTTATACTTTTACCTTAATAATATCACCTAGTAAAATATTAGCTTCTCTGTAAGCTTTTTTCACATCTTCAAAAAAGTCTCCTAATCCTAGTGAATAAGCCTGGAATTGGAGATTGGTATATTGACCTCCAGGAATTTCATTTAAATATACATCAGCATTTCCTGATTTCATTGTTGTTGTACATTCAAATGGTGCATATAGAGTTCTTGCTTGCTCCCAGTAAGCACTATATTCAGAAACCTCTTTTAAGTTCAAACCTGAATCAAGAAATATTTTTTAAGTATTAATTTATTTAATTAACATATATTCCATATTTATTATTACCTGTATCTAATTCAGTATCCTGCAATGAAGCAATAATAGCACCCATGCTTGGTTGTGAAGTCATGCCAGACATTGAATCCACAGCAACATCTACTACATCAGCACCAGCTTGTGCTGCAGCTAACATAGAAGCAACTCCAGCACCGCTGGTATCGTGAGTATGGACGTGGATAGGTAAATTGGGATATTTAGAACGAATAGCACCAATGAGCATAGTAGCAGCACGGGGTTTCAAAAGTCCTGCCATATCCTGATTAATATAATATAAAAATATTATTTATAAATGCAATTTATTTAATAACAGAAGGGTTGAGAATTCTTTAACTCCTCAACCTTTTGAGCTTTATGAAATTTAAAAATAATTTAAGTTTGAATTTGAATAATATAAATATAATTACAATTGACTCATTTTTTATATTTATTTTACTATTTTTTTTTTAACTCAAGTTTGACTTATCTCTAATAATTATTAACTTACCTTAATACACAACACATGAGTACCAGCTTTAACTAACTCATCAGCAAAATTTATATAATAATCCAAAGTGTATTTTGTTTTAGTAGGGTCAGATACATCTCCAGAATATGCAATAGCTGCTTCAACAACCCCTCCTGCCTTAGCGGCTGCTTCCATACCAAGAATGATATTTGGTAAGTAATTAAGAGAATCAAATACACGGAACACATCCATACCAGCTTGAACAGCTAAATCACAGAATCTAGAAATGAAAATATTTTAGTTAAATCAAGTATTATATATAATAAAAAAAAGATCATACTTAAAAACAACATTATCAGGATAGTTTGTGTAACCAACTGCATTTGCCCCACGCAATAACATCTGGAATGGTATATTAGGTATAGCTGATCTCATATCTGCTAATCTTTCCCATGGACATTCATGTAAAAATCGAAGCGCAACATCAAATGTAGCTCCACCCCAATTTTCCAATGAATATAATCCAGGGAAACTTTGTGACACCCATGGAGCAATACGTAGAATATCATGAGATCTAAAATGTACATTTATTAATATTAAAAATATTAATGAGATAAAAGTAAAATCAGGCTAACCTAACTCTGGTGGCCAAAAGAGATTGATGTGCATCTCTCATTGTTGTGTCCATTAACAAAAGTCCCTTATGATCTCGAACTGCTTTTGCAAAAGCTTGTGGTCCATCTTTTGTGAGAACTTGTTTGAATCCTTGAGGTGGATTTAAACCTAAAATATATTTAAAGCAATTATAATATTGATTTTTATACCAAATTTCTAAAATTTTAAAATTTATATTAACTAAAACCATTTGATAAACATACCGCATAAAAATATAAATTTAAATTAAATTAAAATATAATACCTATTAATTGTTAGTTCTTGTTAATAGATATGGGGTATGAGTTAATGTAAAACATGTTAAAAATTATGGATACACAATAATGTTAAATTAAAATATTAACTATTAGTTAAATAGTTTATTATATAAAATCATGAATTACCTGAATTATTTTCTGGATCATTTTTGCCTAATATATGTGCAATGTAATCTAGACAAGCATAATATGCACAATGATATGAAAACAATGAGTAAAACAGGTGCATACAATTATAATACAAATACACTCGTTAAAAAAATAGTTCACACATAAAATGGTTAATTATTTTAAGTTATATAAGTAATAAGTGAATAACCTATCTATATATTTATATAAGAGTTTAAATTATATACTTAAATAAATGAAATCTGTTTTTTTATAACAATGAGAAAATTTATTTAGCTCTCTTGAGTATATGAAAGTCACATTCTGCCTTTAAAACAATTTGATTGTAAAATGTATAGTTAGTTCAGACATTTATCTTTGTATAATATATCATTTCAATGATTAATTTTATTTGAAAAAACCAATGTTTTTACTAATATAACTATAACATTAAGAATTCAGGAAAAAATAAGCAACAAATTAAACAATATGTTATTGAATAATAACAATTTAAAAAAACTTTTGGATGATGTTTAAAGGGTAAATATGGTAATATTTTTAGAAGACAATTGTAAAAATGTATACATTCACAAAAAGCTTTAAAATTAATTATGTACTTTTTTTTACATTTTTTTAAAAAATATTAATTTATTAGCATTATATATTAATTGTAAATAGAGTATAAGACTTTTTGGATAATTATTGACCATTCACAAAAGTTAAATTTTACCTTAAGTATAAATATAGTAGCAAGACTTTAGGGTTTTAGTGGAAGAAAAACACTGAATTAAAAGATATATAAACATATCAAATATCAATAAATAAGAATGAAGAATAATAAATTAAAAATACAGTCTTGAAAATTAATTTAATTTAATCTATATGGCACTGAGAAAACTCATTTATAAGACTGTACTAAAATAGAATTATGTTATAATAGTTGAAAAATATATGTATCATAACATATGATGATGATAATAATAATAAATATGAGAACATAAAATCATAAACAAACAAATATAGTAACAGAAAGAATGAACAATTTTAAATTAAGGAATATAGTTACACCAGCCAAAGCACTTTTAATAATATTATCCTCAGCAGCGTTCTTATTCTTTATCAATGGTTGTTACGTTATAAGTACCTAGTTAGTACTTGGAATTTTTTTTGATTTTTCATTAAGTATAAGAAAAAATTAGTGTAACAATTTATAATTATAAATTATTTTTAAAGAAATCTAAGCAAACATGATTGATATTGTATTTGATATAAATTATATCACCTATCAGACACTTAAAAATTTAAAAAAATATCTAAACTTATAAATTATAAACACACATTATATACATGCAACACCATAATTATAATTTATATTATATTAATTAGAGAGCATAATAACGGTGAAGTAGGTACTAGATAGTACAGATACTTAAAGCTAATCAATTTATTAAAATAAAATATTCAAAAATATATAATATACCTGCAGGAAATTCAGGTACATTAGGTTGTACATTTGCGGGCTTTAAAGTGGTTGCTAATGGAGTCTGAGGACCATTTACTAAAACTTCTCCCAAATAGTTAAGTAGTTTTTGAGCTCTATTTTGAGATGGTTCAAGTGTGAATAGTTGAGGATTTTCATCAATAAAATATGTATCAACTGATCCATTTACAAACTTTTCATTCGTTAACACATTTAACAGGAATGGAATATTGGTCTAAATTATAAATAAAACATATTTAAATTATATATTTGTAGAATATAGTCTAAGAAAAAACAACAATGAGAAATTAAATTTACTTTTACTCCTCGAACTCTGAATTCACGTAAGGCACGGTCCATTTTAGCACAACATGCTTGTAAATTAGCAGCATGAGCAATAACTTTGACAAGTAATGAATCATAGTATGGACTGATTATTGCTCCAGCAAATGCAGAGGCACCATCTAATCGGATACCCATGCCTTCACCACTCCTAAATACCTGAATTAATTAAATAAGTATTACTAGAAGTATTTAAAAATAAAACTGTTGTATTTTATTAAAACGTTAATATTTACTTCAATACGGCCAGTATCAGGTTGGAAATTTTTAGCTGGATCTTCAGTGGTAACACGACATTGAATAGCAAAACCTTGAGGCTTAATCGAGTCTTGTGTTAATCCAAGTTCAGGCAATGTAACACCTTCCGCAATCCGAATTTGAGATTGTACTAAATCAATACTGTAATAACAAAGTACAAAATATTATCTAAAAAAAATTTAAAAATATAAAGACATCTAGTTTATTTCTATTTTACCCAGTGATTTCTTCAGTAACAGTATGTTCCACTTGAAGTCTAGCATTAACTTCAATAAAATAGAAATTGCCTTTGCCATCTGTTAAAAATTCTACAGTACCGGCATTTGAATAACCTACATGCTTAGCTAATTTTACAGCACGTTCAGTCATTAAATCTCTAACCTGTTAAATTAAATGTTATTAAGTATATAACAAATACTTTTATTTATTAATACAATTAAGTAAAATAGTTTTACCTTTGGATCCAAATGAGGAGCTGGTGCCAACTCAACAACTTTTTGATGACGACGTTGTACAGAACAATCTCTTTCATATAAATGAACAATATTTCCAGCTTGATCACCCAAAAGCTGAACTTCAATGTGCCGTGGTCTTTCAACAAATTTCTCGATGAACATCGCACCATCTCCAAAAGCTGCTTTTGCTTCTGAGCTAGCACGTTCAAAACTTTCTTTTACATCCTAAAATTGTAGATTATATTAATTGAATCAAATAAATATTTAACTAATAACTTACTTCCATTTTCCGAACCACCCTCATACCTCGGCCGCCACCTCCAAAAGCGGCTTTGAAAATAACTGGTAAATCATGTTTCAGACAAAATTCAATAGCTTCATCAGATGTTCTAATTGGACCAGGAGTACCAGCCACAATTGGAACACCAGCATCAATAGCTGCTTGTCTGGCAGCAACTTTGTCACCCATTTGTTGTACAACATGAGGTGTTGGTCCAATGAATCGGATTCCAGCATCAATGACTGCTTGCGCAAAATCAGATCGCTCAGACAGAAAACCATAACCAGGATGAATAGCATCAACATCATTTTCCTATTAAATATATTATTTTAATCAACAGTTAAAATAGTAATTTCTTAATTTTGAAACTCATATACACAAATTTTGATTAATAGTTTGTTTATGAAGTTTTAAAAATGAGTATATTGTTACTTGTATGTTAAATTACTTTTGCTATTCTAATAATTTCAGGTATGTCAAGGTATGCTTCTACTGGAGCTTTTCCTTTTCCAACTAGATATGATTCATCGGCCTTTAATCTATGCATATGCATTTTATCTTGTTCTGAATATATAGCAACAGACTTGATACCCAATTCATTACATGCTCTGAATACACGTATTGCAATTTCACCTATGTTTATAAGATAACCGAGTCCATATATAACATATATTTATATTAATTTAATAGTACTAATAATACTATTTTTTTTAATACTCACCTCGATTAGCTACAAGAACACTTCTTATTGGTTTGTATTCAACTTTTGATGAATATCTCGCTCGTGATATGGAAAGAGCGATGAACTGGTTTCGAACATGATTCCGAACGGAACCACTTACATTTGAAATTATCATTATGACCGTACAATTAGAACTTTGTTGTAATCTATAATAAAGAATATAAACATTTAAATAAAAATCAAGTTATTTAAATTAATTAATAATTATATATTTTTTAGTATAATTGTTAACATTCAATGCTCTAATTAGAAACAAATTAAGTTTGTTAAATTAGTTGTATTAACGATTTAACAATTTAAAACCTGTGTTCTAAATGTACAATTATTTATATTGGAGGAACTTAGTCTCTCAAAATTCTGCCAAATTAAGTTATCTTTAAATAAATGCAAAGTAAATATAATTTATTTTTAACAATTTTTTAAATAAAACCCAATATAAAAAATATTTAGTATGGTGTTTTTGTAGTTTCTACAATATTTCTTATAGGTGATATAATGAATAAGGACGATAAGTAAATTGTCATAGTATAACAGAATTGTCATTTTTAAAAAATAATTTAATACTGAAATGCCTGAAGTGACCTAGACTAAACTTTTAATCCTGTTTACTTCAGAAAATTACAAATTTGGATAATATCTGCAGGTTTGATTGAAGTTATAATTCTACAGATATATTCCAATCTTTTCAAATATTTACAGCGTGTAATGACTATACACATCAATTCAGCTATATGCAACATACAATCATTCTTTTAGTATCATAAGATGTTTGAAAACTTGATTGAGGTCGACCATAGGAGCACCAGATTTATTTATCTTTATCGTCTGAAGCTAGCTGCATATCAAAAGAGATATACCTCTAAACTTTGATATCGTAAATTTATTTACAAAACAGAATTGCGTACTTTATTGAAATAAAAAAAATATAAGCAGTAAGATAGGTGTAATAAGTTGTGTTTGTATTTCGATAACTGAAGTTGGTATAACTTGGTTTAAGAATTTTAAAAACTAATACATATACCTATTTATATTACAACGATACGAGTATACGACGCAAGGACGATGCCGTTGTAAAACTAATTTAAAAAACATTTGTGCGCATAAAATTTAAATCATTGATTTAAATTAGTTTATGAACTTATACTGTAAACACTTAACAGTACAGTCTAAAGTATAGAATCAAAATTGAAAAATGTTCATGTTTAAATTATTTAAATATATTGATTTATTAAAATTAATTGGTTATTATTGTAGGGGCCAGATTTGAATGCCTTAGTAAGTGATAATATAAAAATATGCATTAATCAATTAAAAGTAATGCTACTTCCCCCTCCAACATACAAACAGATTTATGAAAAACCAAACATTGTATAAAAATAATCCCAACAGAGTTCAACTTTTTAAAGTTCAATATAATTTATAGATAGGTATCTATTAGTATATATTAGTCTATACAGATTACATATGCATTACTTTTTCGAACTATTTTACTGTTCTTAAAGGATTATGCAGTTTTCATTTTCCTAACTTCATAGATACTAAAAAAAAATAACAGAACATAACTTTCAAACATACATTTTGTTAATACTTTTTAAGTTTTCGACAAGTAAAATGAAATTCTCAAAATGTATTAAACCAATAACTTAAAAATACATTTAAATCTAGATAATATAATACATTAATACCAACCCTTAAATTGCAATAATACTAGATCTATTATAATTATCTATAGTATCAACAAATATTGTAATTAATAATTTTCCCCGTAATTATAGTTAAGCAAAAACTTCTGTAAATTTAATAAAATATATAGCGAACAGCAGTGTGCTATATAATATATGTTATTTATTAAAAAGTAACTGATCATTCAGAGTATTTTAGTTTACTTAGTTAGTGATTACTAGACAATAATTGCCATACCTCCAAGATATTCTGTTACCAACACCACTTAACATTCTGACCTAAATTTCAACACTTATCGAAACAGCATAAATATTTTTTAGATGATTTTAATCAAAGCTCCAATATCATAAATAATAAATATCAAGCAATCACGTAACCAGGTTAAAACCTAATCATTTTATTGGACAACCCTAAATTTTAGGTTGAGATTGGATGACAGCTTTCATATAATTTAAATAAATACTCTCAATCCAAGTACCTGCTAATACACATCAAAACTAGAACTTTCTGATCCAACTTTGTTTTAATGAAATAATATATAAAGATACTTAATTTACCATTTAAATAAGACACTATTAATATATATATAATTATAATCATATACAAAGTACTAGAAAATTGTTTTACAATCAATAAAATAGTGTTTATTAGAAGTATTAAAAATGTTGATTATAAAACGAATTAATTAAGATTGTCAACGTTTGTTGTACATATTATTATAAATAGTAACAACTTATATCAAAACCTTGTATTAAAATTAAAATTCTTTTCACCTATAAATTCAATGAAATATCCAAAATTTTGCTGTTTTTCTAACTACAATCGATATTTTTCACTTTAATAATCGACTTTGTAAAATTTTAACTACAATATCTAAAAAAAAAAAATTGTACATATGTATTTCAGAGATTTTTTTTATGTTTATTTGCCTAATGAGAAAGGTATAAGGAGAGTTATATACTTATATTAAATTTTTATATCCAATATATCTTTTTAATTTTAACACCAAGACAATAATGTGCACATTTTTGTGGTTTTTTGACGAATTATATCGTTTCTTCTAAACTATAGTAACATATTTTACCAATTTATATTTCTCATTTCCACTCATGAATATTTAAACTTCAACATATATATTTGTTGGAATATCCAGCAATCTGTATCGTATTATTTATAAGCAGTATTATGATTATAGACATAGGTTTAAAATTTGGTTTTGTGCGTAAATAATGAAGGCATTATTATTTGAAGTAGTGCCAATGTCTATTGATTATAGCCCATCCCTTCAATCATGTCGGTGTATCTTTTTATATGTATTACTTATTATATTTAATGTTGGTATACAATATAATTATACATATTGTAAATAATCGTTTTCTCGATAAAATAATAATAATAATATATGACATAGGTACAATTATGAACATAGTTCTTAAAAGAATCAGAAATTCGAATGTATAACTAGCGCAGAAGCCTACAATTCCAACAAAATAAATAATCAATTAGAGAAAAACTTATTTAAGAATTAAACTTTAAAAAGCCACAATTTATTGAAATCCTATTCTTATATATCTATCAATTTTATGGTCACACACAACCATAGTAATAATAATAGTATCTATGCGTAAAATAGGTGAAGATTACGACCATCAAGGGAAATTATACCAAGGATCACAACTATAGTTAAGGATCGCCAGATGGGCATAAAAAAGCAATAGATCTGCCAATTTTAAGGGATTTCCATTCTTTAACATGAAATACCTTGTAGCGCTAGGAAATTATAACAAATATCTCAAAAATACCCCGTTATCCTAAGGAAAAATATCTGAGCCACTCCCCTAATCGCCGCACATGAATTGCGTCTCGGTGATATTTAATAACTACACGAATTACGTCCCAATATAAAAAAATTATTTTCCTTCCATTTTACAGAAACTTAAGACTGTCAATAGAAAATTCTGACTAGGTATCGGTAGGTTAAAAATACTGATTTTTGTTGTTTTTATGCAATTAGAAGTAAGCAAAATGGAAATATATTATATTATAGGAGTGTAGTATAATAATTCAAATAAAAATAATAAAAAGTTATAAATATAAAATTATATAACTGGTAAAAACATAAATGGAAAACCTAACCTTTTTTTGTGTTCTTGACTCAAACAAACTGTTTAAAATTTCCTCCACCAACTTTTACCTAAATTATACCTGCATCTTTTCATTTGAACTAATAGTCACACAATCAATAGTGATGAGTGTATTGCTTTTTCAAATTCGGCAAATATTATTTTAATTGAAAATTTGATATAATTTTTTAGATTCAGATTTGAGATGTGTATATGTTTTAGTATAAGTATCCATATTTTTAATAGGAAGTAAAAAAAATACCAGTGGTTTATTATTGTTTTTTTTTTCAAGCCATGGATTGTAAAAAATGGTCTAAATAATTTTGAGCAACTTTTAAAATTTCCATCCACAAATATTGAATCAACTTCACTTAAAAAATTTAAAAACCTGACAAAATGCATGTAGTTGTTTAGATAAAGCTGGACGCAAATCGTGTATCCACTTATCAATTTGTTTATTTCGGGACGCAACTCGTGTGATCCTCACTATAATACATCTTATTGGGCTAATCTGTTATATGATTCTGTTACTTATACTTAAGTTTTAATTCTATTTTAATAATGTTGGTAAATAAAATTCACACATAGAATAAACATTATTAAAATTCCTTCTCCACCAAACATCTATTATAAAATCTATTCTCTAAAGTGCTTTATATAATACTTAAATTATTCAACAATAACCATTTTACGTAGCATTGTAATTAGCTTATCTTTCTATGTTTTGTATTATGTTTAACAATAATTTGTAATTGTTGGGTTATATAATATTTTAATTGATGAGATATCATTAATTATTGAAATAAATAGAATTTACAGATATTTCAATTTAAAAAAGTTAATTCTTATAAATTTTTAAATTTTAAATATAACCTACATTTAAATATTTTGATTACTCCTAGAATAATTAAAATTATGTAATTTAGTAATAATTCTTTATTTCCTGAAACCTAATAAGTAACTTCTGTAATATATATTTTATATATTATACTGTAGTTTTTATTTGTGCGAAAAATATAATGAAATTCAATTGGTTGTAAAAAGTTATTTTTATTTGAAAACGAAGCCATAACAAATATACCATAATAATATTTGTATTGATGGTATTTTAAAGTACAGTTCAATTAATAACATTCAAAAAACAAGTAATTAAGTATTAATTTCTTTGTTAGGTATTTGTAAAATAAAATAAAATTCAAGAATTTAAATTTAAATAAAAATGTTTAAAAACCTAAATAAACCAATAATGAAAAATAAATAAATACAAAAAAGTTCATCAACATTTTAACGATTATGTTTTAGTTTTGATAGTGAAATATTCTAACATATTGAATTATTTTTTTAATAGTCAAATCAAAAAACCTTTATATTAAGTTCTTTTGTAAAAAAATTTACCAAAATAGTGGTTTTAAAAAGTATTATTTATAATCCAAACAAATAATAATAATAAGTTCAATAATAGTTATATTATTCGGATAATTGTACACAAAATAATATTAAAGGTAGTCATGCTTTTCAAATACCTAAGTAAGAGTATATAAATATATAAATAACATTAATAAATAGTTATTATAGTGAGTACCTACTCAGTAGTCAATACTTTTAAGTTTTGAATTTGAAATGTCAGTATAGAATCAATAATAGTAGTTATAAATTTATAATCCAATAAATATCATATAATATGTTAAGTAAAAAATAAAAATTATATAGATCATAAGTAAATAAGAATTTTGATATTAGTATTTGACTATATGAGTAATATAACGAATCTGTATTCAATACAATTAAATACAATAAAAACGAACGGTATCTTTGCATTTAATAATTTTTACATGACGTTCTATTATTATATAATATTGTATGTATGTGTGTGACAATGTGTGTTATGCAATATGCATTCACGCTTAAACAGTTGCACCGATTTTGATGCAGTCTTTTTTCAATCTTCAAAGCACATTGCAGAGAAGATTTTATATACGAACAGTGGTTCTAAGACGGCTAAAACCAAAAATTTTACAAAGGTGTTTATACAGGAAAAATGTAGAAATTATGATAATTTATTTCTTATAAAAATAGCAGTTTGAAAGTAATTTTTTTATGCTTTATTTTGCTGTTATATAAGTTTGTATGATTTTCTTCAATATATTCATATAATTTTATTCAATTAATAATTGAAAAATAATTTTAAATTTCAAGTATAAAATACAAAGTATATGTTATGATATTATACAACATGATAGATATAAATTGGATAATACATATGACAGATATTGATTGATTTATTAGGTATTCGTAAAACTATTAGTTAAACATATTACATCTTGATATTAAAAATAATTTAGTTAGGTATGTTAATAATAATTAAATAATCGTTTCAATTTGAAATTTTTGTTAAAATTCATTAGCAAAGAATTTAAGTACCTGTATTATAATAATGGCAAAAAATACGATAGTTAATATCACATTATTTAATATAATTATGTTGATTTACAAAAAAAATTATATGAAAAATTGTATGCTTGTTAAATTATTATACATGAATAGTTCGCGGCCTTAGTATTGTGCCTACTCAAAATATGTTCAAGGTCACATTGTAAAACATCATCGACTCAAATCACACAATCACGTGATACACTAAATTTAGTAAATAAATATAATTTTTACATAATATTGATTTGTAAATTAAATTTTTTAATTTATAGTATTGAAAAATAGATAATGAGTAACTTTTTACTTATAATAAAATATAAAAATCATTAAGATTTATTATCATGATTCTGATGATGGCCATCCAGGTATTGTATATTTATATAACAACTTATACTATCTCTATAAGTAAAATTAGGAATTTAAAATTTACACATAACTTTAAAAAAAATAACATACTACTTTATATTAGTTATTTTTAATATTTTTATGATCATAAATGATAATTATTAAAAACAAAATTAAACTTTCGAATCGTTTCGAAAATATGTTATACATTAAATTTATAAATGTTGGTTTTTATTGTTTAAACTTGAAAAGTATCAACTATTATGGGAAATAAAAGTATTCGGCTAAGAGTTAAAAGGAAAATAAACATTAAAATTAAACCAACTATTTTACATATTATGTAATGTTTTTTTCAAAACCTAGATAAATATTAACTAAACTATTGGTAATGAATCATTAATTATTTTTTTTTTTTTTTTTGAAAATATTATGCATACTTCAATTGTCCAATATAACAAATTTAATGATCAGAAAACTTTTCCATAACATATCTATTTGCCTATAAATTGTTTTTAATTTAATTTTTTGTATTTTTTAAGGAAATATTTTTACATTTTATGCATTTTTTCGTGTATTTTTTCCATATTTTTTAATTCATTAAGTACCTGGCCCTAGAAATGATAAAAGTTGAGTAGGTATTAAGTTATAAATTATAGTCATTAATTTTAGTTATCTCAAAACTTAAAATTTAGGGGAAATAATATAAGTGAATTGCTATAAATATTGTTTTCGTTTAATTGAATCATATAGATAATCAACAACGAACAATTAAATAATATTGGGTTGCCCATCTTAACAATATTATATTAATAGTGAAAATAATATTTGTTTTAACACATCTAGCTTTTTTTTCTCTAAAAAGTTAATTATTGATATTGAATAGTGCCTATATGTTTTATATAACTGAATAGTAACTCAAATATTTTACGTAAATATACATATAATTTCAATACATTAAACTATAATTAAGAATACAAATACAACAAATATATTCCTATTTTATTTAAACTTTATTGAGTAGATAATAAATAATAATTATATAATATTTTATCAGTGTAACAATAGATATTCATATTAAAAAAATTAAGCAAATCTCATTATTCTTCTTAAATCCCCATAATTTTTAAAACATAAATTCCGTATCAAATATACCCATAAAGTATTTAAGTGTGTACAATAATGTATAATATACATATATTATACATATCTATAGTAAGTACTACATTATAAATACACGTATACAATTTATTTTTAAATAAACGACCACTCAAATCTTAAAGTCTCTTATCAGTAATTTTGTATTTTTTAACTATGTATTTATTAGAGATAGGTCAGGGGTTGTTTAGATAAGCTATGATGTAAACCAATATGAATTATAATAGATATAATTATGGTATTTATTTATGTGAAATATTTAATTTGTAAGTGCAATTTTCCAAACAAATATAATATAGTATATGTATTTATAATAGTTATATTCATTTTAATTTAGAATTTAAGGGGTTTGAATGGATCGATATTTTCTAAAGCAAAACAATATGCTAATCAAGAACTTATAAAACCTATAACATTTGGATTATAGATTATCGATTATCCCTATAAAATTCCTCTCACTAGTTGTGAATCACGTGGGCGGTAAATACTATAAGGTCTGACCGTCTGGGCATATTAAGTCACTAAGTCACAATTGAGAAACATCAATACAGCATGTCGCTATTGCACAGAAGTTTATCTGTATTTAAGCTAATACCTGCATAAAAATCAACAAGACAAATTATAACAAAATACATCACGTCTTTCCTTGTTTTTACCAAACAATATTATGATGCCTTTTTCTTTTTTTAGGTAAAACTAAAAAATAATTGTATATATACGCCAATAAAAATATAATTTTAACATAAATTGGATTAGAAGTTTTAGAACAAGTAGAAAACTGGAGATGATAGTGTAGGATAATTTTGGACCTTTAAAAATATAAATTACAATTCGCTTGAGAAACTATAACATCACGACGTCTGATACAATATAGAAATACACAAATCAACTATTTTATTGTAAAATGCAATAGTACTAATAACGAAGGGAAAAACAATAAACATTCCATATCAAGTTTCTATGATACTAAGACTGTTTGAGCATCAATCAAATAGGTATTGAACTATTGGATATTGGGAAATCTGGTATTATATTAGTGGATCAGAATTACTTTAATGTAATATTCATGACTCTATACTTTACACTATTAATACCTAATTATAAATTTTATGCGAATGTGAAAGCACTGAAAGCAATATTATATTAATAATAATACAAAGCCGCTAGATATGTAGTTAGGCGTCTATTTACTTAATAGTTGATATCTTTATATATACCGTAAAACAATCATGACCAATAAATATTAATGTCATACTTACATAAATTTTAAAATATATTAAGTACGTTAATAAATTTCAAATACGATTGAAATGACAAAAATATAAAATGATTCAGATTTTAGGCCAGCTATTAGAAATCGATTAGGGACTAGGATTCATTACACATAGCATTTATCAATACATGCACAAAACAACCACGAATTAAAATTGGAGAATCTTCTGATATTAGTGTATTTGTGTAAAAAAATTTCATAGATACGTATGGAAATTATGAGTTCATTTTATTTTTCTCAAAATAGGTAATTGTAATTATTACATTTAGAAGCAGAAAATGTGTATAGTTACACGTATTACTTATTACTATGTTATAATATAATGACTCAATTTTTTCAATTTATATTTTTTAAGAAAATTACAAAAAATGTTATTTTTCTATAAATTAGTAATAGCTAAATACTATTTGCATAGGATTGTAATATAATATTTTATTAAATAATATATTAATTGAAATTAAGAATAAAGATTTTTTTTTAATACATCATATTATTATACTAACTGGCGACTCGTGATGATTAATATTATCTATATCCATTGATGTTTAAAAGTCAGTCATGTTCAAAAGATGAATGGGTAAATAGCTAATAGTTAGTGTCTATGGTGATGAATATATATTTTTTAATGTATTATACCGTAACAGCTTCACGGTAATTAAAGTTAAACGAACCACACAAGGTACAAAGGAAGTTCATTAAAGAATTAATTATAAATTGCTTAATAAAAAAGTAAAATTATAAATGACTTTTAAATTATTCTATTTACCTATGTATAATTAAGTTTTAATAGGGCCTCTGTATTGATAATAACAAATAATTTTAAAGATATTGTTATCTATATATTTATATAATTTATTAATAACCGTAGTAATAATCGTAGTATATTTTCAAGGGCATTTCTAGAAAAGGGCAAGCAAGAGCAGTTTTCGTTCTCGCTCAACATTATTCTGTAATATGACCTTATATAATTTCATAAATAAATTAATGTTCAAATATATATATATAACTAAGTATATAACATTTAAATCAAAGAAAACTACTTTATTAAAATAAATTGTCCTTTCATCGGAAAATGTATAAATAGGGCCTTGAAAAGCTGTTTTTAATTAGTTTTGACACAAATACTACTTAATAAAACTAAATAATTAAAAAAATTCTTGATATAATAATCTATAATAACGAAAAACAAGTTGAATAAAACAAAAATGCACATAGACTATTCAAAAATTTTCTGTACCTTTTACTTTAATTAATTTTTATATTTAAATACTTCTTCAATACGTTTAATTCAAACTATTGAAAAATATCAAAATACTAACATATAACAATTATTATTTTAAAAAAATGATTAAGTAACCTATTTATATTTATAATAAAAATTACCTATATCGATTAGAAATGTAATGTTTTTAAGAATATTATACATATTAATTTATAAATGATTTAAATTTGGTAGATAGGTAAATGATTTTTCCACGACATAACAATGATATACGCTTTCTATCGACTCTGATAAATAACAATAGTAAATATTATAATAATAAGTTAGATAATGTAAATTAATCTCTAAACACTATAGCTACATATTATATTCAAATAATTAAAGTTAAAATATACAACCAAGTATTATGATAATTTTGTTTATAGGTCAATACCCTTTCATTAACGGAAAATAAATATAAAATAAAATCTTTTTTCAAATAGTAGCAAAAAACAACTATGAAAAATTTAATTCACATAACATACTCGTAGATAATAAAAATATTTCAATTTAAATAAGTAAATAAACGTTCAACAATTTTTAATATATTTTAAAGTATTATAAATTAAAAATTATAAATAATATTAAAATTATTCGATAATTCAAAAAATAAATAAAAACAAAATGCACACCTGACACCTGTTGACCGTTCGAAGGATAACGTACCGGATAACAAACTAATAAGAAAAATTAATTTACCGCGCTTGTCGGTCGTCTGTGACCTATATAACCTCAAAACTCGTTCACCTTGCACAACCTTGCAGCTGTGCGAATGTGCCCAATGGTGATCCTGCGCACTGTACGCTTGTGATAATATCACATCAATAATACGATTACATGAATATTATTATTTTATTTAATACGAGTCGTATGATATTCCTAACGAAAGTTATTGATATTTTTTAGTATCTACTATCTTGATCATATCGAAGCTAAATGTTTAGGTACTTACAGAAAATATCGTTAGAGCTCTTCCTATTATGTGTGAACCAGTACGAAAGACGTCCGTCCACTGATCGAAACTAATGCCTAGTGAACCTTCTACAAAACTTATATGTATGTGCTAATATAAAACGATAACGTTCATTTAATAATTATAATATTCTATTCCACTACATGTTTACTATATAGCCGCTGATAACCGATGTTAAATACTATATGGTTCATTATGACAATGACATCACAATCCCCCACCGTACATTGAACAATATAAACAGGACCTAAGGTACAATAAATTAACCATTAAAATCGACAGACTTTTGAACTGTGCTGCTATCTAACAGATTATGCTTTCTCAAAAAACTTTTTTGAACTTTCATCTTCTTTAGTGTACGGATGTGTCTAGAACATAACTATAATATTCAACAATATTATATTATAACTTATAAGGTAAAATCTATCATATCACCCTAAATATATGTGGTATTAAGATAATAATATGTTTTTGTCATTAAAAAATAACACTTTTTTAAATGTTTAGGTAGGTACTATTAAATTACAATTTATTTATAGTTTTCTGTTGAAAAATTTAGCTAATTTAAATACATAATAATATATTAATTGACCACGAAGATACTTTAAGTAATATGTGAGCAATATGGTATATTATGATACGGAAAAGGGACAAGTAGGGTAATTTGTCTCCCTACTGTCGGTGTCGGACTCTTTTTCTTAACTGATTTTACTATTATGTTTCTTCGCATTTCATTATCTGATAAGTGAAAACAATCTACCCTAGTATGATTATATACGGGACCTTGCAGGTATTAAACTTTAATCCAATCTCCAATTTTTCACCCATTCAACAAAATGTATCCTAAAGCTATCAAAATTCTTGGTTTTTTAATTAGAATTACCAAATCTTTCGACAGAATTAGCTGTCTCAAGAGTTATTTTTTTGCGTCTCGACACGAACTGTAGTGGAATATGGATCAATTATATAGAACCTCTGTTACAATCTCGTATTCTTATATAAGGAAAAACTCGAGAGAGTACAAACAACAATTATGCGGTTTATAGAATATAAAGAAGATTAACCAATGCACTAGATGAACTTTTAATGAAGCCTTTACATATTAACTTAAAGCTCTATTCTCTTTCAACCCATTGTAAACTATCTGACATATCTTATACTATTCTGGATTGCATATCTTTCCATGTTCGAACGTTTCTCTATACAACATTCATGTAGTCGTGTTCTACGTTTAAATCCCACTGTAATAACTATGGAAAAAACAGTTCATTTGATAGACTTCTATCACTTAAAAATCTATTTAACATTGATTTCTTTTTTAGTTATCTACCAAAGTTAAGATAATATTCTAATCTGTACTATACCAGTATGATAAATAATTTGCCCGTTATGTTAATCGGACCTCAAAAAAATATTTAAATCTATTTGTTCCCTATATCTAAATAATTAAATGCTACCACTATGCAATAAACAATAATCTTAGAATGTTATAAAACAAAAATAAAGAAAGTTTAAGATAAATATTCAAATTAATTATTTCTATGACAGCAAAATGTATTCTTTGTTTTTTATAATTAACGATAGAATAACATTTATTTTTATTTTAATTTTACGATAGATTGATAAAATTCTTTACGAAAATATAACATTTATTATAATATTAGAAATTAATTATTATTGTAATAAATATTTATATTGGGTTTTTGGTGTAACTCGAAAAAGAAATCGTAAATACTTGTGACTTTTATCAAATATTTATTTAATCATTTCCTATATACATCAAACAATTTTCAAAATACTTAACTGTAATTCAATTATTTATATACATTTGAAATTTTTCTTTAGTCTTAATTTTTATTATAAATGTTACAAATAATTAATCAGGTAAAAATGATTAAACAATTTAATAAAAGATTACCAAAAAGATAATAATTAAAAAGCATCTACAATTTATAATCAACATATTTTTAATAAGTTTTTAAATTTAAATTTGTTCGATATTTATATGTATTTCGAACATTTTCAAATTATTTTATAGCTAGAAAATCATAATTATTTATTATTTTTTTTGATATTTGAGATTTTAAAATTTTATACAAAGTTTTTTTTATAATTTTGAGTTTTTTCAAATTTATATTAAAAATAAATTTCTACCAAAAAGTCAAATACATATTTTATAGGTAAGCATTTGAAGTTTAAATTTTGAAAAAATTGATCAAAATTGCAAAAACTTTTTTTCCGATAGAAATTTATAAAAAAATATTTTATATTGAAATTTGGAAATGTAATACAAAGTTCCTTAAAAGTAGTTCATTCTGAAACTAACAATTTTAAAAATATACCTATAAACATTATTATATAAATATATAACATATAAATATTTTTTAATTTATTGATATTTTAAGGTAAATTTGGACGAAATTACATATTATTTAAACTATAAATAATATTTATTATTTTTTTATAATTCAAAAACATAATTTATAGGAATATAGAACTTTTATATGTATAATTATATTTTATAAATACACAATGACACAATGTAATTTTCAATTTTAATGTTTTTGGTAAAAATTAAATCGACCCAAACAGTAACACACTCGAAATCTCCAGCCAAACAGTAGAGAGGTATAGGCTTGACCATCTATTTTAGTTACATAATTTATATTGATGTCGTGACAAATCAATATTTTAGTAAATTTGTATTTTTATAAGTTCTTAAGATTTTACTTTTTTGAATAACATTATATTATTATTTCATTTTTGGTGGAAAAAACTCCATTTATAAAACAAGAAAATTCAAAATGTGAATTATATAAAAATTACTTTAAAAAATAGCATATTTTCACATTACAAAGCAGAATATTTTTAGTAGTAAGTATAGTTTACATACAAATCAAATTTCAAACTAGTAGCTAATTAGTTATAATTTATTTAAACTATAACTAAAAAAATAAATATTTAAAGATTTGTTTGGCGGAGTAATAACCATAATAATATATGGCAGTATATCTGAAATATAACCCACTTCACTTAGTTCATGGATTCTTCTAATACTTAGATAAAACTAATTATAGATATATAGAATACTAGTTCGAAATTCAATTTGAATGTGTCGAAGTACTTCACATTTTTTATTTTATTGTTTTTGAAATGGAGTTTTTTCCGCTATAATAACAAAATAATAATAATATAAATTGTCGCTCAAAAAACTAAAAACTAAAAATCTTAAAAATATACAAAGATAAAAATTTAATTTTTGTTAAAATTGTTATTTTACAATAATATCTAATTATATTAAGAATTGTTTTTAAATAATTAAAATTTATAAAATAATGAGTCTAAACACTTAAATTAATCACTTTATATACGAAATAATGTCAAATTTTTGTTGCTCCCTCGTCTTAATAAAATATTTATGGATACACCTTGTCGGAAGTTTATATAAAATAACTTCACGCTTCAACAATATATATGTATATTATATTATATTTTTTTTATTTATCTTAATTTTATTGTTTCCGTACATTTGACAATTATTTACAATTGTTTTGTTTATAATAAATTGTTATACGTGTTGTGTTATTTATTTTCACATTAATGTGACTAATTTTATAATTTGTTTTTAAAGTTAAGTAAAGTTTTTAAGTTTAAATGAAAAAAACGTTAATATTAATTTTTAATTAACGATAGCAAATATTTATGGTGCTTATATACCCCTGTTCCTTATAGCTTGGCTTGTTATAAAGCAGCGGCTCTCAAACTGTGGTACGTGGAAGGCCGAATGGTAATAGAACGGAAAATAAAAAATAAATATTTTTACTTGTATTTTAAATAGTTATTATATATAAAATAATTACAATCGTTTACTACGTTCATTATTATCATGGAAATCTTATTTAAAAAAATCTAATAAATCTGTATTAATAAATAAATAAAATGCATATTATAGTATTTTATAGACTTATAATTTAAAATAAATGTATATATAACTATGTAAAAATTGGATCGTTCTATTCTTAATCATTAGTGGTACGCGACTGACTGATTATATACTTAAGTGGTACGTGAAAAAAAGTTTGAATACCGTTGCTATAAAGGCATGTGTCCTGACCGATCATTCAGTTTATCCCGAATTCCCGATTAATAGAAGTTGAGAAGAAATATGTATATACTGTAAATATAAAAATTATAAATTTTAAAATTTTAATAAAATAATAAATAACTATAAAACACAATAAATAATAATAAATCGTCGTATTAATTTGTATATATTTAAATTCAAAAAAGATAGGTATACTTATTTCCATATTTCCATATAAACGTTAAAAAAAAGGTCATTCGTAATTCAGGATCATGTCCCAGTTTGAAGATTGAAAAATCTGGCAACCCTTTATTCATAGATAATATAATATACATATATGATATATCATCCCCTCCCTAACATTGACTTCTGGCTTTTATAAAACAAATTATTAGATATTTGAATTGGTATAAAGTTATTACTTTGGATTATTAGTAATAACTAATAAGTTATTGTTTATAAATTATTGACCCATATAAGTCATAAAGACCCTTATAACGCTTAACTTATTGAATTTTTTTTTAAACATGCACCAATAACTAGTGTAGAAGTAGAACGAATTGTTTTGTACAAACATATTTTAAGTGATAAAAGATTTAGTTTTAATGAACATAATTTGGAAATATATCCAATTATCAATTTTAATTCAAAAAAGTAATGCATTCATCTATTTTTTTTTATTTTTTTATTATAATTAAGAATTTAAAGTTTTTTATATGACTTGCATTTTACAATGCAATTTATTATGCAATTCTTAGTATAATTATACAATTGTAATATACATTTTGTACGTGTTTTTAATGCAATTAAATCCGGTCTTTACTTATAACATATATCCCTCCAATTAAAAACTCTTGGGCCCACCACTGCAAATATGTATATATTATCTATGTTTATACCCCATCTAACACCTGCGTATACATTATAGAAAGAAGAAGTGTTGTGGTCTGATGTAAATAACACATTTTTTTATGAAACGTATTTTAATAATCCTATTTAGAAAAACTTTAAAAATATAATTTTGTTCATAAAAAAAGTTAAGTTATATCTACCTACTCAATATTAATATATATAGGTATATAATTTGTTAAAAATTGTATTTAAAATTACTTTTTCATAGTCATTAGGCACTGAACTTTTTTTAAAAGCATTTATAAATATTTTAAGACGATTTTTTTTTTGTATTACATAGGTCAGGTTTTATTCCATTAGTTTCCAGTATCATTACAAACAATATAACAATATATGCTAGGTATTCATTGCTGTTTATACTTTATTATAAACTATGAAACGATTAAATAACTACATAAGGTACCTATCCTAAATCAATATAATCTATATAGGCTTTAATGGACATATTATTAATATACTATGTGTTCAGTACTTATTTTTATTATTATTTACGATTATAATTATACAGCAAAGAAAATTCCAATATAGATTAAAATTTACTAAATAATTGATCAACAGTAATGTTTTTTTCATTATTAATATTAACTTCATTCAATTATAAACATTGTGTGTTTATTGTTTAAACATTATTTGTGAATAAGATTGATTTAAATGTATTAGTATAACTTAATTATAAGTTACAAGAAATTATATTATTATTATATTGATATAACATATTTATATTGACACATTGTTTAACATAAGTCATAATGGTTCCAACTTCCATTTGAAAATAGGTAGATATAGGTACTTTATTTTTATACCTGCAGCCTCTTAGTCATTATTTATTTTGAAGAACTTCTTCAAAAACCAAAAAAACAAAATTAATAATAAATTACAGTTAATCAATAAAAACATTAAAAATACATCATCGAAAAATGTATTAAAATTATTTTACGACAATTGCGATAAAACAAAAAAAAAATAAAAATATATTTAAAACTGAAAACACATAATACCACACGAGTGACAAGACACCCAAACGGTGGAGTTTAATTTATTTAAACAACTAAATAAAAAAATAAAGATGACCAATTAGTTCTCATTTATTTAAAAACGTTTAAGCTAGTTTATACCTAATAATATAGGTATTACCAAATGTAATAGTATAATTACATAAACATAATTATATTTTTTATTTTAAAATAAACAAATATAATACGAAATATTGACTTATTCATAATGGGTAATGTGTTAAAATTGTGAATTTAAACCAGTAATTTTCAGTGTACTAAAATTTGTGGTGTAAAGAAACTAGCTCACGATTTCTTAAATTACATTAAATATTTTATTTTAATAAAAAAATATATATGTAAGCGACACGAATCTTTGAAAATATATTTAAAACATAAAATTGTTTTACTTAAAATTAATAAATAATAAATATTGCATTTGGTAGGTAAGTATAAAACTAATAAAATAAAAATGTAGGTATGACAATTTTTAAACATAGATACCTACTTAATAAATGTAGACATAACTTAATCTGTATCATATTCTAGAAGAGGAGGGGGCTAGACGCTATAAATATCAATTAACATGTAAAGTCGTGAATAATATTATATAGTAACATAATATATTATGTTAGGATTCATAACTGGGTTAAGCTCTCTTGATTACGACTAATGGTCTGTATGCAATACGAAGAAAAATCTAAATTTCTTAAAATCTAATAACCGATTCGAATATACCCTTTATAATAAGGATACTGATTCCGTCCTTAACATGGTTGATAATAGCCAATAGGTGGGCGGTGGTTATTCTAATAATTCAATGTATATAGAATTTTTTTCAGATGTGATTGCTTGATTTTTTTCTAAAATGTATATACTATTTATACTATATAGTACATAGAGAAAGACATTAGTACTATAGAGGGACATTTTGTTAAAATTTATTTTCATGAAGTACATTTCTAGGGGAATCCGGAATATGATCAACAGTTGGTCTCTAAACTCTCCTTGTAAAAGCCACCGAATACATTATATCTATAGATTTTATAACATAGATACATTCTAACTAAAAAAACGGTTAAGACTTAAGAACATGCAGGTATTAAAGAACTGTTTACAAATTTCAGTAGTTATTAAATAGGCAGCAAAGCAAAAATATATAATTATACGAAGACATTTATCGAAAATAGTAAGTACAGTTAATAAAAATCAAAAAGGATTAAAATAGTTTAGTACAAAGGATTATGAAATAGTATACAGCTTAATCAAATGAAAGTGAAAAAAAAACGAAAATTAGGTAAGAATTTTTCCAGCGAGATTTGTGTTTAATTTACAATACTGATAAAACTGATAAAAATAATTTACGTTTGTCGATTGAATAAATCACCTTGTATATTAATATATTATATTATTAATATTATAGACATTACGTCTGTATCATATGAATTACGGTTAAGGTTAAATTTACGATAACACTTAGTCACTTTGTAGTTTGTACTATTAAAAATTGATATGAAAAATATAATTTTTGAAGAAAACAAGTTGCTTAATTCGTTTTTTTCTCCTTCAAACATAGGTATTACGTAGATAGGTATAACCGCTAACATGTTATTATGGATATTATTAAAATGGAATATTATAATTATTAATCGCGAATGAATGTTTGTTGTTATTCAAGCAGCCCTTCATTTTAATTTAATAAAAAAAAAGGTAAACAATGCGAGCAGTTACGAAAATCAGATTTTCAAGTTGGGGTGACTTTCCAGTTTTCACATTTAATAGTTTACTACAGGCCATTTTTTTTCTATGATTAACTTCAAATTTACTAAGTCAAATATTGAATTTTTTTTTCAATCACTATCATTTAATATTAAACTTGGAAAATTGTCGTAATAATCAAATTTAATAGTATATTGTCGCAGAATATATAAATGTATTCTAAGGTAGGTATTGTATAATTAATAATTATTGCTAGTTTTAAACAAATACATACAATGCGCTTTAAATGAATTTCGGAAAAAATATCAAATTAATTATAGTTTTATGATGGAGAAATTAGGAAAAAGTGCATTTTCACATGTTTAATACTCAATAGTTGTCTTGTGATATCCAATATAAAAATAATAAAGTATATTGTTCAAATAATAATATGGTTGACAGGTTAAGGAAATACTTGATGCATTTAATACAATGTTCATTATTTAAAATATACTATATAATTAACATAATACATCCTATAAAAAACTATTCACAAAATAGATTTTACTTTTTAGTTATAAAAATGTACTTATGGCGGTACAAAAGGTTTTTTTAATCCTGGCCCCTCAGGCACAGATCCCATAAAGTATGCTTAAGATAAAGGGAAAGAAAAGCGTATTGCAATTCACAAATACAACTCTCACCAAGTCAACCCCATATTATTTTTAATTGAATGTAATGAATTAGTAAACTAATAAGAAATGACAAACCAATGTATGTCAAAAACAATTTGATTTGATGAATTCAAAGCTATGGAAAATAGGAGAATTAATTTATAATCTTTCCTTTATTATAAATATTATATAATAAGACAATAATAAATATAATATGTACACATATTATGTATTAAAATATGCATATTTAATTTTTAATATTATGCAATGTATTTTTATTTTTATAAATGATTGGATTTATATTTATTTCATATGATTTTAAATTTTAGTTTTTAAATTCAAAAACATGTTCATACCACATAAACAACACATTAATATTGTATGTAAATTAAACTTGATTCTATGAACTATGTATTTATAAATATTCACAGTTTCTAATGTACAACAAGGAAAAGTATTAAAAACATTTTAGGTGCACTCTCTAAGTATTAGGGTATAAATTGTTCCTCTTTACCAGTAATTTAAATCTGCACACGCCTATGATTATGACTAAAAATAAATACATTCAATTACATTTAAATAATTAACATTATAAAATTAGTAAGATTATTCATATTATTAGTCCTATTTTAATTTTTAAGTATACCATTAATATAAAAAATATATAATAATTATAATATATATATTATCTAATGAATAAAAACATATCATAAACAATAAAATATTTAATGAAAATCAACAGTCAGAACCACTATAAAATATTATATTTCAACAGTAAATAAAAGTTCACAAAAATAAATAGATCACAACAATTATTAACCTAATATAATACTTTAATAAAAACACACATTTTTCAAGTAATTATGTTTAGTTAGGATTTTTGTGTGATGTATGAAAAAATATCATATTAAGAGTAATTTTTGTTATATAAATTAAACAAATTCTGTTACACATATGTATAATATTATACACGTTTGATTTTAAACAATTTTTCTAGGTATAAATTTAAGGACACAAATCAATAAATTAATCTAACGAATAAAATACAAAATAATAGTACTTATTATCTATACATTTATCACCTGTAACTATTGCTGTTTCCAGGTTCATTTTCAATATTATTATTTGACCGATCTCGTCTTCTTGAATGAACATCAGTTAATGAATAAGTTTCTGGTTCAAAAACAGGCGGATATTCTAATGATTCGGTATCACTGATTTGATCCAAAGGCTATAGATATTTTACAGAAGATATTACTATTTGGTTTAATTAAATTTATGTACAGTGACAATGCTATATATTAGATGTATTTTTCAAATATATATAATTATATATATATAATATTTAACTGATATTTATTTATTGTCTAAAAATTAGTATTTTTATTTAGTTTGGGCTTAGTTTTTGCCAAGCCAATCAACTTACTACTTCAAGATTATGATTTTTCATAGATTTTTTTTACATTTTTATTTCATCAAGGTGTTATAACTTGTAAGCTGCAAGTGGATATTTTAAATATGTAGCAATGGCACTGTATTAATTCATTATCAGTTAATTAAGTTTATTATACATTTATAATTAAATAAAAACAAAAACATTATTATTATTAATAAAAATTATAAAATTTAAATAAAATACTAACATATCGATTGGAATATAATTGATGTTCATGTGATTCAGATAATTGAGGCATATACGGACTATCACGAGGATGTGGAAATGTTTTAGAATTTCTATTTCCATTAAAATCACTAGATTGAGTTGAACTCTCAGTTAACCCTGGAAATATAATACAATAATATTTATTAATACGCCTATACTTAAATATAGATGATTTATTTTAAGAACTTCTATACTAATAACTATAATGTATACAATATAGGTACACATTTAGATATTAAAATAAATATGTGTTATTATAGTACATAATATATTATATACATTTAAAGATTATGTTTTTAATCTAGATAATGAGGAGATCAAAAAAGTTTTAGTTTTACAATGGTCTTTAATTATTTTATATCGCTTTTATGTAAACTTATGGATAAAAGAGTCACACCATTGTTTTAAAGTGGCATTAATTATAGATTAAAAATTTAATTTAGTTGGAATTTACTTTTTTTCATATTTGACCTAATTACCCTTAGCACAGGGAATAATTACAGACTTTAAGAGTTGATACAATGGTGAATTAAAACAATTATAGTTGCATATTTAGTAGATCTACACAGGTATGAATACAAAAATTTGCAATTTATTACTACAATATAGACGTAACGCATCTGCCTCAGTGACACACTCTTGTATTAAAACTTTAAAAAAATTATAATTTAATTAAATATATTTAATTTTATTTATCACAAAAATTACTTACAATTATTTCAATATTTAAAATTATTGTAAAAAACCAAATTTTTTTATATTTTGTTATTTCTGCTTTAATATCAAAATATTTAAAAATATTGTGTGAATATATAAATATTTTATAGTTAGTTTAATTGCATAGTACATGCTCTAATATAGTCTTAAATCAATCGTATTTAAAATATAATAAATTAGTTTATTTATTATGATTTAAATTATTTTTCACCAATATAATATTAACTTATTATTTATTAAAATTAATCACTACAGTATTAATAAAAAAATACAAATAATAATATAAAATTCATTAATCATTATTTACCAACCTAGCTACTCATCTACTTATGTAATAAAAATAATATTATATGCCTTAATTGTATTGTTTACTAGTATACTACAATATACTGTCTATAACATATTATTTAAAATAGTTAAATTGAAAACTTAAATATTATTTTAATAGTTACTCAATACTTCATTATATTATTTAATATCTTACTATATGTTAATTTATGTTTAATTAATAATAAATAAAATATGTTTTTAATTGTTGAATGAATAGTTTCAATGCTAGAAAATTTTATTTATAGGTTATATTGTGTGGTATAAATTTCAGAAGTGAATTTGAAGGTGTTATTATATTAAATAAGTACCAATTATTGATTTTTGTTGTTATAAAAATTAATATTAAATATAAAAATTTAAAAAAAAAGGTAGTCAAATGGGTACCACTCTGCGACAACCTATGTGTTGAATGGGTCACTAATATAGACGTGTTAAATTTGAATTTATTGATATATCATTTTATACGAAAAACAATTCTGAGCAAAGACAATTTGACACCTTATATTACAAACTATTTTTAATTTTGTTTTTTAGATATATATAGTATTTATGTGTAGTAGAAAATGATAATAAAATTATTTAATGAAAATTTCCAAGTATCTATGGTTATTCATTTTCAAGTTACACTAAAAAAAAATTAATTTTTTCAAAAATTGGATATGCGTAAATTTATTTTTTTCTAATTGATATAAAAGTACTGGGAATTTTCTACTTTTCATCTCCCAAAATATCAATTAAATCCAATACTACTCAAAATCACCCTCAACATTGGAAATTGAAGCATTTAATTGAGTAATTATCATCTACAGAAACAAAAAAAAAAAAATAAAGAACCACATACTTAAATCAATAAATTCATTCCTCCACTCAGAATCTAAAATAATTTAGTAATAATATTATTTTGTCGTAAATTATTCAATTATATTATAATATTAAAGGTAAATTTTAAATAAATAAAATATTATCATGGTAAACAATTAACTTACAAGGTGGTAATACACTTAAATTGTAATTGTGTTCAACATTAGTCAATGCAGTGATTGGTTGCCTTGATCGAGGTTCACTTTCAGCAGCAATTCTAAAAAGCAAGTATAAATGCAGTACTATAATCTATAGGTAAATACTAATAAATTATATTTTTCTATTAATTGCTAAAAAAAAAAAGAAGAAAAACAAGTTAATAATGAATACTGCATAATAAAGGAAAAAAGAATAAAAAATAATCTTTATCTAAATGTATATAAAATGTATAAGAGACATACCTGAAACTAGCTTGATCCAAAAGTTGTTGACTTTGATCATCTCTAGTTCCTGTCAAACAATTAGTTAAAATTTGTTAAACATTTATCATAATAATATTATTATTGTAACCTGGTGGTGGTGGTGGAGCTATATACTGAGGTACACGCATTCCCATATGTAGGTGTTGTATACGCCTTTCATCTTGCCGGGACTGTATAAATGATTCTAATGTTATTTCAGAATTGTTTGTAGGATCTGCTCTTCTAAAGATTTTGAAATTTGGATTTATTAAGTAATAATTTTTTTTTTAAATAATTTAAATATGGTACCTTTGGTTAGTATCAGGTTTTGTAATCGAAGCTAATCGATAATCAACCATATCTGCTGGACGATTGTGGTTAATTTGAGATATAGGATATATTTCAGAGCTAAAATAAAATATTTTATTTAATGTGTTTAAACTAATAACGATTATACACCAGTTTGTTTTATTTGTTTCAAATAACAAAAACAATTTTGCAATAAGTAAAATTAATTAGAAAATGATAATTAATTGTAGAATAATCAAAAGAAAATATTATATCTTTGACCTTAGAATTTTAAACTAATAAACTATTCTAATTATTTTAAACTTTTTAAATTGTTTTATATTTGTAAAATTAAAATTATTGTTTATGGAATTAAAAAAATATAGTATCATATTTATCAATTATAGCTTAAATTATTTTACTTATTGACTATTGCTAAATAATATGTATTATATCAGCTAAAGAAAATAATAGAACATATAATATTCTTTTGAAGAAAAAGATAAATATTGTTTTATTTTTAATAATAAAATTACTTTTGGTGATAAGAACTAGGAAGTATAGATGTATCTGTTGCACACTTAGGAACTGTTGGAGGTACTCTTCGATAACTACGATATTGAGATGTTGGAACTGGTTCATTTGAATCCCGTCCTATCATACCCATTCCTAAAAATTTCCAATGCTTTCTATCCAAACTACTACCTTTTGCTTGATCTTCTTTGGTCAAATTCTTTTTTTGTTGTTTTTTTAATGAATGAAAGCTTTTATCCCTAAAGAAAAATATATTAAATATTAATATATTAGTATTTTTATGCTTAAATTAAATGTTAATATTAGATGAGTTTCAAATTTTATTTTTTACAGTTAGCAGCAAATATTTCTGTATTTTTTAACCCGATATTTCAGCTTTATAGAAATTTTGAAAAACTAAAATGTTAGCTTAAAATAATAAAAGGGGGATACTATATACTATATTATAATAATAAATATAATTAATGAAGTTTCTTATTCATAATAATTAAGTTTTAAAACAAAAAATAAATAATTAGAAATTAAATAAATTAAAATTATACACAATGTTAAAATAAACTGTTAATTTCAATACATATAAGCAACATTTAAGATAATAAAATATGTAGCAGTAAATCTTACGTTTTATTTTTATTAGAACTTGTATTATGATTCGAATGTGACCCCATGTGACTTGAAAGAAATGTAGAAATATTCTTAAAAGCTGAACTTGTAAAAGAAGAATCATGTGATGTTCCAGGTTTTGATGAAAATGTATCTGCCAGTTCATGGTTTTCATTTAAGTTATCATCTTCTTCACCATCAGTCTCGCTAACAGCCACAATATCTAAAAATTATAGATGATTAAATGTTGACTAAATTATTATTTTTTAAGGATTATGAGCAATGTTAAATTACAATTTCAGCTATATGTTCTTCATATTCTCACAAAAAAAGGCATAAAAGACATACATTTTACTAAACATTTACTAAAAATTACATTTTTATGGAAATTTTATTAGAAATATTAAAGCAATTCTCTACTATAATGTTATCAAACTGAGTCTGTATTTAAAATTTAAATAGATAGTATAATAATTAATTAGTAACTCTTGTTTTAAAATTATAATAGCAAAGTTGAAATAGAATTTGTTTTTTTTAATTATATTTAAGTTAAGAACTAAACTTGGTAATAAAAGGTTTTTTTGAGCAGTAGTCAGGCAATACCATTTTGTCACCCCCATCTGTACGCATGTTACATAAGTTAGCTGCCAAGTAAAGTTCTTAAATTGAACACAGTATAGAATTGTTATTTCTGTCTTTAAGTTTTTTTTTCAGTAATCAAGTAATAATTATTTTAAATTTGTTAATTAAATTTAATTGATAAATACTAATTATATTAAAAAATACTTTAAAAATTGATTACATATAACCAACACATATGAAACAAATTAAAAAATGTCTTAAAAAAGTTTAAAAATATTATCATAAATAATATTATATAATTGAAGATATTATAAAATATTGCTTAATAATAATTTTAAACTTAATAATTGGTAGAAAACACTGATATGAATAACTCCTTTTAAGAATTGTACTACTTCAATATTAATTAATATTAATAACTAACTATATCATTTTTTTAAATTTAAACAGAACAATACAAAAACAATTATACTAAATTATTTTTATTTTAAGTAAATAAAATAATTAAATAAAAATCTGTTAATATAGCAAAATTTTATAAAGAACAAATTATTAAGACAAAATGTCTTGATATCCAGAAATAATAATCTATTCAATTATAGATTTACCAATTGTATTTTATTTATTTATTTATTTATTTACTAACGACCTTGGATACCATGGAGTAGAACAATACAATTTATAGTAATAAATAAATTAAAACAATATAACATAATCATTAAAGTGAGCAAATAATAAAATAGATCAAATAAACAAATGGTATAAAATAAAAAATAGTTATAAACAGATTGCAGTACTATTATTATTAAAACATTTTAAGAAAAGCATAGCTGCTCGTTACCCATTCAGATCATACAGTGAATGGGATTATTTCTACCACAGTTGGTCTTGTCAAATGGAACAACAAAGGGAGGATTAGATGTATTTGAATAAGAAAGAACTTTAAAGTATATCAAAGAAAAAAGAGAGTAAGCATCCACACATCCATCAATCAGCTTGCGTAATTTTAGATAGATTATGTAGATTTATAAGAAGTAAAAGGTATTATTACTGCATTAATAAAAAAAATGGTTTTATTTTAAGTAAGAACATATACTCGAAGTTAATTGTTTAAAATTAATAACACCATTTAAATAGATTTAATTAGATTTACTTGAATTATGTCCATCAGCGATGGTAGCAGTTGAAAACCAATCCAACCACATAGACAAATCATCTGGTGTTTCAGCTGCAAAATAAAACATGGTTCCCATATGGTATACTTTAAAGGCATTAGTTCTTGACTTAACTTCATCAGCAACAGATACCGTAAAACCAGATAATATGATCATAAGTCGAGATTTAGATGACTAAAAAATATATCATAGTTAATTTAAATAAAAAGTTTAATAATAAATTTGTTATACTTCTTTATTATTAAACCCATAAAAAGTAGTTCCTTTAATAATGAACCATCCTTTAATCCATTGCATTCTAGGAGATATTTTTTTAGATCTTTGATAGAGCCATCCTTGATATTCACACGTACCTAATTCTTTAGCACTTATATTTCGACGTTCTAAAAAAAAAAGGAAACAAACAATGTATTAATAATGTAATAAATTATTACTATAATTTTAATTTATAAAAAATTAAAATTACTAGCTATTAACGGATTTCGTTGAAATAATTGTTTTTGTCCTTTGTTTTCTTTTTTGCCAATAGTTTTAGCACCAAGCATAGCTCTGTAGCTAGTTCTTTTAGGCAATTCAGCAGGCTTGGATGGTCTAGGAGGTGGTACCGGTGGTTGAGATTTTTTTGTTTCAGTTTTTTGTCTGGGAAATGTAGCTGGAGTATTTAATACAGCTTGATGAAGTATGATGGCTGTTCGTTCAGATGGTAAAGATATATTATCTTTAGTATCCACCCGAAATATATTATCATCACTACCGCTAAGATCAGTTAATGACAGTGGTGGGCAAGCATCAGATAAATCAGAAAATGAATTTTTTTCAAAATCTGATGGATCTTGATGTTTACTGTTTAAGAAAGATTTATTTTTATAATGATTCATGGAATATTTGGAACAATCTATTGATTCTGAAACTCTATCTTGAGATAAATGTGTTGTTATGTTATCATAATCTAAGAAATTTTCATTTTGATTTTCTAAATAACTATTTGTCATACTTTCTAAGCGTTCTTCTTGTTTTGAATCAAATGAAAATCCACTGCCAGATTCTGATACTCTATTACTAAATTGTTCTATACTTTTACTATTTTCAAGTTCAAATCCTTTATCATCAATTATATCAGTATCTTTTAATTTTGAAAAATCTATATCTTCAATTCTAGGTGGTGGAGGTTTAGGAAAATATAAAATCGGTTTTACTGATTTGTTTATACAACTATTTCCAACTGATTCTGTCATAGTTGCTAAAGAAATATTGTCATCAGTTCGAGGAGGAGGTGGTTTAGGGAAAACTAGAATAGGTTTATCAGGTCTTTTGAATTTTTCTTCATTAAAAACACTGTTATTAGTGACTTCATGGGTCTCATCAATTTTTACATCTTCAATTGACATTCTCAAATCAGAATCAAAATATTCAAAATCGTTAGGCAGATTACATTCTGCAGAAAAGTCATAAGATGGAGTACTATAACTTTTGTCTAGTTTACCACGAACTTTAGTAAATAATGGATTATCAATTGGTTTAGCAACTTTAGAAACAAAGGGTTTTGGCATTATTTTAGGTTTTTTGTTAATAATATGTTCTGGGCTGTTATTAATTTTCAATTGATTAATTCGCTCTTTGACAGAAATTAAATTACAGCTAGTTAAACCATCATCTTTAATAGATGTATCAAGGAGTTTCTTATCAGAAAACTTTTGACTTTCAATTTTCTCTTCATTTGGTGGTAATGATGTCCAATGTACTTTTGTTGGTTTGGAACGTTTGCTAAGTTGCATCTCACTATTAGATTTTTCACTTTTATTTTTATTATTATTATGTGCTTCGTTAACTTGTTTCAATTCGTTCCAAAACTGAAAATAATATTTAAAGTATTTTTATATTAGAATAAAAAAAATCATTTTAAATAGGGAAAAATTCAATCCATGCAAATAAAAAGGTGAAATACGATTGAGAACTGTTAATAGAATTTATTTATTAATAATTAAATATTTCATGTAAATTTAATTTAATAAATACAATTTAACAATTAAACTGCTTAGATAATTATAAATTTTGTAGTTATTTACAACTATCAATTGTAATTAGAAAACATAAAATAATATTCATCATTAGTCACTGGAAATTATCAAAATAGTAGAAAATAATAAAAAATTTTTATTTTTTGTTTCAATCTAAATTAAATAGAACCATGAAATTCACTCAATCGTATATATACACCATAACAATAATTTGTATAGTATTTCCATTTGATTAAAAGTTGAAAGTATTATGTTAAGGGTCTTCCTAGCATTAAAATTGTAACCATTGATTACATAGATATTAGTTACACACAACTTTTATAGAATTAACCAATACTATATTATTGAATAAAATATTAGAGTATATAAGTGAAACATGTATAAATTTATAAGACTTGAACATTCAATAAAAATAATTTTAAAAAAATAACAACTTACAAACATAATATCTCCATAAATATTTATAAATATATGATACTTTTTACAAACATTTGAACCGTGTCTTTAATATTAAACCTGAATACAAAATTATTTAGCAGGGCAAATATTAATTTTATAAGAGATAATTCAAAAATTAGAAAGTAATGACTTTTAACAAAATTTACTATACACAATTTAATATTTACCTATTTCTTAAATTTATAATAAAATTTAAATGTACAAAGTAAATACTTTATTTTAATTGATTTAATATTTTATGGAAGACCCTTAAAAACATTCTACTGAACTCTCTCACACGCATACACATACAGACACAACTCACGCTAAGAAGAATATTATCCTACAAATAGTCAACTAGTGTTTATAATTTAGATTTAATAACAATAATACATAAATTATAGAAAATTAAAAGACAGAATATTAAATAATAAAATAGAAAAACAAATGTTAGCCCAAAGTGTTTAAAATAATATTAACTAAGCTCAATTTATTAAATTAATAATATAATTTGTTTAATTATTTTACCATACAAATCATTTAAGATTTAAGTTTAAATATATACATTTATTATTTAAAAACATTAATGTATTATGTTATTAAGGCTTTATATAAATTATTTTTTATTTTGGCAGAACAAGTGTTTAATGAGAAGAACATAATAAAAAATTTGTGCTTCAAACAAAAATGTAAGATTTACTACATAATTTTATATATATTCTACAAACACAAAATAATTAATAATGATAAATTATAATAAATTTGGTTTATAAAATTAATTTTTAAAAAAGCTTAATTTTAACCATTTACAATTATTTATTGCTGATAAATAATAAATTATAATATAATATTTATAGATTTAGTATTTCTTTTGATCAACTAAAATATCTTTAACCGATACTGCATTTTAGTTAAGTTTCTTAAAAATATATAGAAACTCTTAAAATAAAATTCAACATACTCTGCCAAAAACTTAAAATACTTTAAATATTATAAATAATTTAATAAACTGATTCTTAGTCATATTGATGCAACTTACACAACAAAAAAAAAAATTAAACATATTTTTCAATATGATAGATCAATAAGAAATATTTTTATAATATAAACATATAAGTAATAACCAATATAGAAAGATGTAGAAGGCTGTTGTTACCTGTAAGTATTTACTTATTCATATATCACTTGTTACTCGTTCTTAAATGTACATTAATAATCCAATACTTTAGATTAATGTATTAGGCCTTTTTGAATGTTCACCAGAATAATTAACTCACATTGAACTTTGGAGAAAAACTTTGACATTAATATAAGAAATAAATAACTTAATAAGTATACATAATATTTTTTTGTTTCTATTTAAAAAGTATTTTGAAAACTTAACAAATAAAATTGTTATTTTTATATAAATATTAGAATAAGAATGTTAGAATGAATTGAGCTGGCATGACAAATTGACTAACCTTTCATATAGGTTTATTTAGGCACGTCTAGTGTTACCTGTTCAAAAAAATAACAAACTATAAAGTGCATTTAATACGCACATCAGTATTGTTGAGGAAAAGTCAGTTTTAAAATTGTTTGAAATTTTATAATAGTCAAATATGATTATTTATTAGGTAATGTTTATTATTATTGTAGCTATTATATGCATTTTTTGTTTTGTTTTTTTAATACTAAAAATTATATTCTTCAACAAATACCTGATCAAAATTGAATGGTGCATGTTTTCCAATAGGACTGGCTCCACTTATTGTTGCCCTTCTTTGAACAGGGATATGTGGCTTTGGAAGATATAATCTAACAGAAGTAGGTGAGGAGCAGTTGGCACTTTCAAGTTCACTTTCATCACCACTGCTGCTATTACTGTGTGAAAAAATTTCTGGAGAAATTGAACGCCCACCTAAATGTATAACTGGTGGAGGACTCAACAAATGATCACTTAAGAGTTGACTTTCTTGAATCTTTGGTACCTTCTTCTTTTCTTGTCTAAAAAAATTTTAATTATAAAACAAAATGTATCAAAAAAAAAGACATACTTTAAAATATATACATTTAAAAATGTTCAATTAATTACAAATAAGAACATTCATTGTAGATGTTAAATTTTAATTTTCATAAAGACAATTTTTTGATTTAATTACTAAAGTTACCTAAATACTTTAAATTATTTTATTTAATTAATGCTAAAATAATATTAAAATAACACCAATTTATAACAAATATAAAAAAAAATCGAGAAAGAAAATTTATACTAGATATCACCAATATTGTTTTTTATTAAAAATTATATGAAAATATAAATTATCAAAAATAAGAACATCACAAAATAATGATATTGAAATTGAATGGCATTATATAGAAATATTAAATGTGTTTAGTTAGGAAATACACTAAACACATATAAATTAAAAATATTTATAGGTAAAGTTAATATAGTAAATAAACAATCATTGTGAAAATTTCATAATTATGATTAACAATTCAATAAATGCAGTATAAAAATAATACTTTTTTATTTGTTGAACACTATGGTACTTTTAAAATTAGAATTCAAGATTTAGTTTATACTGATGACTATTTTAAAATTGAATAGAGTTTATAAATATAATTGACTTACTTGTTTACGGGAAAACTGAAATTGGGTATTGTCAATAGGTCACTTGGCCTTGGTGGAGTAAGTTGATCAAAGTATCTTTGTGGATAATTAAATAGTTTTTTACTGGGTAGACGATATGGTTTCATATAAATTTGTCCAAATACTTTGCTGTGACGAGGCCGTTTTTTAAGGGTTAAAAAAATATCAGTTGAAGCTTCTTCTAACAGAGCCATTACTTGTCTAGCTTGCCAACCAACCTGAAATTTAGAAACAATTGTATACAATGAAATGTTAAATGCTTATAACATTTAATTTTAAATGATTTATATAAAAGTTAACAAAACTTATTATTATATTTACGTTAATAAATTTATTATAAATTATTTATATTAAAATTAAATGAATAAATTTAAAAAGAAAATAGTAGTAGTATAGTAAATAGTACAATAAATATTAACATAAAATGAATTAAACATTTTATAACTAACATAATATTATGTGATGTATTGTATCATTATAATACATTTTATTATCAAATGCATCGCACAATAAGAAAAAAATATTAAAAATAAAAAGATCTTAATGTCTTTTTTATATTATTTTTCTACTAAATTTGTTATTAATTAGTATATAAATATTGATAAATGATAGGTTATGCCCTGTTGTAATATAATTTATGTATTATTTAAATATAGTAAATAATATTTATTTTAAATTTAACCTGATAAAAATATCTTAAAATTATCTTATACCTAATAATACATAAATTATATAACCTTGTATCATATAATAGTCGATTAGAATAAGTAATTGATTTTAAATAGATTTAAATCAATACTATTAATATGATAGAAAAAGAATTGCTGAATTTTAAATTAAATAAAAATATTTACTATAAAGATTTTAATATTATTTTTTTTACTTATATCTTAATAAATAATAATACATTATTAAGAGGACGCTATACCAACGTTGTCACGTCTTACATACATATACCATACCAAATTTTCATTCAGTAAAAAACATGTGTTGTTAGCTTTTTAAAATTTAATATAATAGATATTATATCAAAATTAAAAATTAGAAAATTATCAGTATCTTAATGTTGAATTTTTCAATATTTTAATTTTTTAGCTAGATATAAGCATTTTCAATTTATAATATTTTGAATACTCATATCTTGTTTAAAAATTAAAATATCAACACTATAACACTAATAATGTTCTAACCTTAAATGTTGATGATAGGTAAGTTTTCTCTAATATTAAATGTAACAACAACACATAATATTATGTTCTACTGAATGAAAATTTTCTATGTTGTATGCATATAAGATGAAGACAACACATGGGATGCTCATGCCTTCTTAGGTGGTATTAACAAAAGTTTTAAACATAACAAAACATCAACAAATTTTTAATATTATTGTATTTTAATCATTTCTTACCACAGTTTGATAATTTACTTGTACTATTTCATCACCAGCCTCAATTTTACCACATTGATGTGCCACACTATTACATTTCACTTCTCCAACTTGATGAACTCCGTGAAATGATGGTACAATATAAAATCCCTGAAAATATTTTGTTTTAATAATATTTAGTACAATATGATAAAATATGAATAAAAATGTTTCTATTATTAAATATTAAGTAATAAGTGTTACAAGAAATAATAAACAGATAAAGACATCCAACATTAGTATCATAAAATTGTAATTTATACATAAGGTACATTTGGTATTTTGAAAGATATTATCGACTGGTGAAGGCAAAAGGGGCTAAGGAATACATTTACTACTTTTAAAATTTCCATATATACTTTAGGTCTTTGATTTTAATTTAAACTTAAGGAATAACATTATTAAATATTTTCATTTAATACACTAAAAAAAAGCTACTTGGCCACTACTTTATAACATTTTTGTTAATACATGTAAATATAAACTAAAAATAAAATATCTCATTAATAAATGATCATATACTTTAGCTGTTGTTGTCTTGTAGTATATACTATTTTATACTATTTCACTAAGTTCTTTTTTCCATTTAACAGTTGATATGTAGTATCATTGATCAAATAAAATAATAAAAAATTAAATAAGCCTTAATATTACCTTATTTTGACATTAGTGCTATTATTATTTTAAGTTATAATTTATTATTTACTATTTACAGAGAAAAAAACTGGCTAAAACCCTAAAAAATAATAATAATTCATTTCTTATATATATTACCAGAGATTCTCCAGATCTTTTTTTAAGTGTAGCAACATCCAAAGAAGCCGGTTGTAAAATTAAAGAATCTTGACTTTCTTGAATAACATGATCAGCATGTTGAGCTAATTGTTTGGCAATTTCAAAAATATTTTCAACAGGATTCTCAGCAAAACGATCACGCTGACCACTAGTTACTATTTCAAGAGCCAGTTTAAGTAAGTTATTTTTCATACTTATATAATGTGGTTGACCACAAAATGGAGGTCTAAAAATTAAAATAATGTATTAACTTTTTACAACACGATAATAATAATAACAACAATAATTATGAATATATTAAATATATTAAATCAAACCTGTTTAACCAATTAACTAATGGTTTTAGTGCAGCTACTGTATTGGCAACATCTGTAAGAATTTTTGTTGGAACTTGAGTAGAATTTAAATAATTTTGTTTTATGTCTTTGTATAAGCTATGAGCACTGCAAGACAATCTTAAGGCTAATAATTGTACATTTTCTTTATCCAGTTCATAATGCTAGAAATCATTAAAACAAAAAATAAACTAAGGATCCACGTTGTGTAGAATCAGGGTGTATTTACGAGGGAAGGGAATGGCTAAAAGATCTGAAAGCAGTACTACAATATAATATTTTCAATATGTTTCTATATAGGTATGTAGTATAAATGGTATCAACATAAATAAGTGACAATAAAAATGGGTAGAGATTATAAAAAAAGTACAAATAATGTGAATAGCAGTTTAGATTGATTGTTGCAATTCGTTTTAGTATATCTGCTAAAACTTACAAAATTTCTTAGAAGATCTACTGCTTCTAATATTAACTCTTGGTGTCCAATTTTTTGCACGCCAATTTTATCCAAATCATTAGGTTGCATATCTAATAACTTTTGTCCATTTACATCTGTATCAATGAAGTACTTGATATATGGTATAATAACATTATCTAAACCTATTAAGTAACATATTTAAAACATTTGTAAATTTGTTTTGATTATTTATTTAAGTAATTAGGTAAAGTTTTAATTTACCTTTAAGCCAATCAGCTACTTGGTCAGATTTCCAATCAGCAACATTCACATAAGCCATTATTTACAATTTTAAATTAGTTCATTAATTATAATCTATATTTCTGAATACAATAAAACCAATGTTAGTTACAATAATTTTGATTCAAACCTTCAATGTAAAGAAACATATTATATAAAATGTTTATTTTTAAAATTAAATAGTTGAGCAATTAATGCATATTACTTACTAAAGTAATTGACAGTACATAATTGATATTTGATGACCATTGAGTAATTATGACAATAAATAAATTAAATAATAACAATTTACAAGAAACAAATAATGAACTGATACTCTAAGAAACAAAACTAACAACTAAAAGTTTTATTCATTTTATGACGTATTCTTACAATCTCGCTTATCATGGTTTCAAGCAAGGACAAATACCAAGGGCCTTATCTGATTGGTTTAAATTCGTTCCATATCAACCAAACATTGACAACAATAACAATTTTTACCAAATTTGGCAACATCCTTGACCCCAAATGACAAGTATTAAGAAAGACAAACAAAACAAATAATAAAAATTAAAATACTGGAATACGAATAATTGATCTAAGAAATTAAAACTATTGGATAATTATTAATTTAATTATTAGTAACTGCATATTTCGAATCAAAAATATTAAACGTTTTTGTTATGAATATTATGATATTTTGTTTTTAAAATGTTCATTGTAGCTATAATACATATTATACTTTAATAAAAATAATTTACATAATATAATAAGAAGATACTGTTTTTACATTTTTAGTCCTAGTCTTAACGACTGCTTTGAAAATAACGTACATTTCCCTGCCTTACCACATTCAAAATATTACAATTTCTTATGCAAATCTTTTTTGGGGGTCGCGAGATTAAAAAGCTTGAGAAACGCTGGTCTGAATAATGGAATTAGACCAGTGGTAGTCATGGTATCGGCCGGTAGTCTGGATAGAAAAGAAAAGTACAATTTTAAATTTTGCACAAAGAGAATCGCTTCTTTAGTTCTGCCAAACATAAAAAGTTAAATAGTTTATATAAGAATTTATTTTTATGTTAATACGAATTTAGCACTGATTATCAGAAAACAAATATTGCGCTGACATCTTAAGAAGGCGCTACACCGTCATGTGCTGAGTGCCTGAGTGTTGACTTTGATTTACATACACGTAACATATAATCAAATTTTGCGTTCAGTATATATTTCACTCTATTATTTTTAAAATTAAAATAAACTGATCAATAATGCACATACGATTAGTGTATAATTTAAAGTTAAGATTATTATCTAGGGCATTTTGAAGTATTTTATTGATATTTTAAACATAAAGCAAGTTATGTTAATTTGAAAACCTACAAAAGATTACAATTTTAAATATACTAACTTTCTTAAAAATTAAAATATCAATAAAACTCCAATATGCACGAATAATAATTTTATCTTTAAATTTTACAATTTATAAATTTACTCTAGTTTTAAAATAACATTATTAAATGGATTATTCTGAATGCAACATTTCCCATGTTACTTGTGTGTGAGATAGTCGACAGAGACAACACTTGCGGATTTTGTTTTAGATTTTAAAATGTAATCAGCAATTTCATATATTTATATCCCCCTCCCATAAATATTTGCTAGCGCCGGGCCTGTCTGAGCCCACCTATGCTTAGAATTTATAAAAAATTAGGTACCTCAGTACCTATATGGTTATATCTTATATCATACATAATTTAAGTTATAAACATAAATAATAAAGATACAAATAGATATATAATATATAATATGTTGGCTGTTAAGAAACGAGTGCCTAGACTCAAACCGGCCCGCGAAGCATGAGAAACTAAAAAAAAAAAATAATAGAAGACCTTCATAATTGTATAGGTAATATTTATTAGGGGGTGAATCGAAGCTTGTTTTTTTTCATCCTTATTGTGATAAACACCAATTGTAATGCCTTCTGTCTAGGAATATTGATGATTTTTTTTATTTTTAATAAATGAGAGCGGTTGAGAGCGGATATACTGATTCTTTTTAGTTCATAAGAATCTATAGTTTATTTATGTGTGTCACTACTACACCAGGTCATGGGACAAGGGATTTTTAATTTTCAAAATTAAGAGCATGGTAATATGTTTTTTGTCATGTTCCAAATATCTAAATTAAACCATATATTATAACTAATAATAATGTAATATTAATAAATTATATATTTATATACGTAATTACTAGTTAGTATATACCCAGTTAATATATAATAAATAGTAAATACTAATGCATAATATTATTGATTATGTATATAATATGTAGTATGTAATATGATTTGCTTAATAAATAACCCTATACAAGATTTTGTAAGATTTTAAATGATAATAATTGTATAATATTCAAAACTAAAATGTATATTCTAATTAATACGTGTATGTGAATATTTTAATTTTTAAGTGAATTATGAGCATTTTCAAATACTTAATATTTTTCATACTTATAAATCACCTAAAAATTAAAATATCGTAAAAAACCAACGAGAGAACATTTGATAATAGGTCAATTCACTCTAATATCAAAACTAAAAACACTATATTGCGGGTGCAACGTCCTCTTAAGATATGGCATATCTTAATATCTTTAAATCTTATATTTATATTATTAAAATATGGACTTCCTAATCTTCCCATGATACTTGGTAAATTAGTTTGAAATATCAATAATATATAAATAAATAAATAATATAATAATTGTAAAGAAATAGTCAATATTTTTAATTATGGTCAATAATATAAAAAAAAAAACGTATATTATATTAATAATATTAAATGTCAATTATAATGCATAAAAAAAAATTATATATTAATACCTCTTTTATAGTCGTTTTCTCAACTTAAAATAATTTTTTTTTTAAATGTGTCCACTTAAATTTGATTGGTATTTAACCGTTCACATAATGATTTTAATCTTTTTTAAACGGTTTTCGATTTTGAGCATTTGGTTTTGGACTCTCCTATATTTTGCAGAGTAAGTTTTACATGATCTGCCGCCATTTCATTTTTTATTTTGTTAACTAAAGTCCAAATTGAGAGGTGTTTTCCTCCAACCAAGTGGCAAAATCTATTGTTCCATGTTTCACAAACATTATTGGTTCGGTGAACATTCCATGTTTCCGGAGGAAACATTGCTGGAAAACGTCGAACGGTTTAACTTAGAGTGTTTTGTTTATTTATTCGACGTATTGTTCCACTCGCGTAAGGTTCTTCAAAATATTGAAAAAAGACCTCGACACCAAAAGAAATCTGTCTAAAAAACTGATTTTAAATAGTCAACACCTTTTTGTAACTATTTAGTGGCAAAAAAAACCAAACCATCTAACACACCACAAAATTTATTAAAATCATAATCTTCTTGATATCTTTTTTTTAATCCTAATTCTGCTAATTTTCTGTGAGTACTCTGGCATAGATGATAGAAACAACCGTTTATTATTAAATATTCCCCTAATAATATATTATATTTATTTTTCCTGCATTTATTATTGCTTTTTTAAAATCTACTTTTATGTATAGTGAATCTGAAAAAATACAGTTCTTTTCATAGATTGATAGGATAGCATTAAACATTATTTCATAAATACATTGACTTTTTTTTTCAAGTAAACAGAAAAAAACCGTAAAGAATTCATTATATTTTTCAATTCGTTTAATATAAAGTTGGGAAAAATGTTTCGGGGCTAATCCAAAATTTCCATCTGTATATCAGGTATTTGCACATGTTAATAACTTTAAATTGTTTCTCGTACTAAATATTATGGCCCTTTCATTATTTTCGCTGTGGTTATCAAATAATAAACATGTTTCATTTTCGAAAACACTCCATTCACCTACAATATAATTTTATGAATACTATATATTATATTATACTGATTATATTTTATTATTTAATAAATAGTAACTACCTACAATAATTATGGAACATTGTATATTTGTATTATGAAAATTTTATCACGTATGACAAATGGTCATATAAACAGTTTTTTAAATTTAAAATTTCTACGGTTATATGGTTTTGTGTTACAACAAAAAAATAAAATTGATTTTGTTAAAAATTACTTTTGCGTAAAAATTAAAAAACGTTATTAAACAAAAAAAAAAAAAAATCAAAAACGAAAATGAAAACAAAATTAAATTATAGGTACCAAGAAATTATATTTCTGTTATAATTAAAAAAAAAAAATAAAAATTTAGATTATAACTTAATGTTATTAAATATTTGCATTATATTAAAATATTAAATTATTATTATGTATTAAATAAAAAACAGTTTATTTTATTTTATTTTTATTTTTTATCAGTGTTTATCTTTATTTTGTACTTACTACAACTGTATTAAAAGTATTTTAAATTGAAATTTGAAATTTTTATAATTATAAATTATAATTAAAATTAAAATACCTATTAAGAACAATTAAATTTAACTATTTTATTTTTTTTTATTTAGCTATTAATTTAACTAAAAGTGAATACATATTAAATATCTTCTATTTTTAAATCTTTTAGATTATCAGGTACTTTTGGAAAACTCTGCGTTCTTTGATTTTGGGTGGTTTTTTTTATTGGCTTTTCTTTGGGGAGTTCTTCAAGAATACTTTCTGAAAAACCTGTTACAGCTTTTGAAAATAACTGACGTAGATTTTGATACTTAAGCTTGTTTTTTAATTTACATTTTATTTTTTGCGGCATCGATTTCATTTTGATATAGAAGATGATTATGCTCATGATAAATTTTAATTAAATGTTTTTTTACCCACAGAAGTTTTTAAAAAGCAAGGACATTTGTGGTTGTGTTTTTTGCAGCATTTCCGCCGTATAAAATTCAAACACTCTTTGTGTACAACATACATATACCCTTTAAATGCTAATTTATCTTTGCCCTTATGGCTCTCAAAAATATCCAGACTATCCATTACTATTATAGAAATTATAACGAATACAAAACGAAATATATATACGAAATCAGTAAAACACACTGTAATGCACCACTGTAGTATTGAATACAGAGAAATGAACACACACAGAACTTGACAAATTTTACAAATTACCAATTCTATAACATTATTAGAACACAAAGATAAGTTATTGGTTCCTACCTTTCTTATCCATTCCGCCGGCTATTGACTTCGTCGGCTACTGTTTATAATATCTATAAATCGATTCCATTGGCTACTGCATGTAGAGAAATTTCGTTAATTAGACTGATACTGATTAATAACTAGGCGTAAAGTAACATGGGAAGATTAGGAAGTCTTTATTTTATATAGTAAATTTATATAGTCTATAAATATAAATATAGGACTTATAGATTCCATATCTTAAGAGGACGTCGCGCCAGCAATATATAGTGTGTTTTTAGTTTTGATATTAGAGAGAATTGATCTGTTATCAAACTTTTAGTCTCTCGTTGGTTTTTTACGATATTTTAATTTTTAGGTGATTTATGAGCATAAAAAATATTAAGTATTTGAAAATGCTCATAATTCAATTAAAAATTAAAATATTTTATAAGTATTCATGTACACGTATTAATGAAATATACATTTTAGTTTTGAATATTATACAATTATTATCATTTAAAATCTTACAAAATCTCATATGGGGTTATTTTTTCGCGGTACCATGTAATATTGTAATATAGTTTAAGTATATATTAGAATTAATTAATGGTAATGTTTAATGTTTCTAAGGTTTCAACCGGGACAATATCTGTAGTTCCACAAAATATTTATTTCAAAGTAGTTTGGAAGAAATATTTTTCGGAACCAGTAATAATTGGAAGATGTTTTCATCAAAAAAAGAGCGTTGGAACAAAATAAATGTAATTTTAGTAAAACAAATATAATATTGAACAAACATCTTTTTAATCTTGTGTTTTGCTTTTAAAAAAGAAACTGTGGAACAAATTTAAAACTTTTGTTTCACGAAACTTATGGCCAATAACACATTTTCTAAAAATAGTAAATAGGTCAACTAAATATTACAAAATTATAATAAATAAATAGAAAATATACTCCTAATCTCATTAGTAACACGTGAAAGGTTATTTTCGATTTACTAATATTTTGTCTTTATACATAGAAAGAGAAAAAATAGGTAAAACAATGAACATAAAATTGATAAGTTTGCAAAAACATCAAAAAAATTAGATTTAATATGATTTATTTTTAATTTGTATTTCTTTTTAGATTTCCTGTACGACAAGTGCTCTACGTAGATCTAAAATTTATATTTTATACAATATAATGCATCTTATACATCTAATAATGTTTAGTGATTATAATATAAATAATGCTTAATAGGCATTGAAATTGATTTTTAAATTTTAATTAATTTGATTTAAAAATATTTTTTCTAGTTTTTAACTGATAAAAAAACAAATTATACACATATATTTTCAAAATTTAAAAATATACTAAACTTTAAAATAATGATCTTATAGTAACTCGTTATCCCAAATAAATTTTTATTCCTATAAATGATCATTCTAACCAATATTTATTTCAAATAACAGTTGTTCCAGTATATTTTTTCCAAACTTTGAATATATATTACGTGATATAAATCCATTGATATAAATTAAATTTGGAGTTAACAAATATTGGAGTAAATATAGTTTGGATTTGGAACAATATCACAATGAGTCAATAAAATAAAATTGGAATTATTATTATTAGCTGATGGCATAAATTGGCTATGGAAAAATTGGTCATTGGATCAAAATAAGTATTGAAATAAATATTTCTTGGAACAAATATTTGAACAAATTGACTTAGGAACAACTATTTCGTAAAGCGTGGTTCCAAATCAAAATAATGTAAAATTAAAAAATTAATAAAAATAAATAAATACATCTTGTTCCTATAGAACTTATACCACCTTATACCTTATATTGTTTTGTGCTTATACTAAGTCTTTGCTTGTTTCAAAATGAATTGATAAAAATGGCTATTGATAATAGTATCTTAATTATGTTGATAACCAAGTGCACACTATAGATAGAGTAAGACAATACTAATAATATTTACTTATCTGTTTCTGGTGAAAGTTTTTCCATTTGACTACGGTGTTTTGTATTAGTTATTTTGTTATTGTCGATCACTCATTAGTCATTACATAAACCTGAAACTGTAGATAAAAGATTTAATATTAAAAAAATACAAATTGTAGTCACAGAACCGAGGAGGTCGGACGTTTGATTCGTTTGCTATTTTACATTCACTTTTTACTTGTACACGTGGCTTTATGTGTTAAAATCATCATGTCGTCATTTACCGAAAAGAAAAATTTAATTCTACGAAACCTTCAAGAGGTTCTTGGTGAAGACAAACTCGATGTCATACTAAAAGAAAGAGATTTAAAAATTTATTGGGGTACTGCCACAACTGGACGACCACACATTGCGTATTTTGTTCCAATATCCAAAATAGCAGACTACTTAAAAGCTGGCTGTGAGGCATGTATAAGAAAAATATAACGATTATAGTAATGTTTAATAGATGTTTTATTTTTGTTTATTATGGCATAGGCCACAGGCCCTCAGTCAATAGAGAATTAATAATTTAATATTATTAAAAATTAATCTTATAAGGTAGCTACAAAGTAGTTCTTGAATATTTAATATAATTCACTAGAATTCATTAGTAGTTTGCAATAAATTAAATAAGAACTTGTAGCAACTATGCTATTGTAAACTATTACAATAGATTTTATAACTAGATTTCCATACCCTATTACATTTCAATGAACTATCAGTTAAAATGATTTATGAATAAGCAATAAATATAAAGATATATTTATCGTTTAATCGAATCATGGAGTTATAAATTATTTTCATTTAATTCAAATGTTGCAGTTTTTGTGTATCTTTCAAAAAAGTTATTAAATTTGTAGTAAATACTATGTATATGTACAAGTATAATTATCTTGCAAATTAACTTGATTCTATCTTTAATTATCTTAATTATTGGTTGGTAACTTTTAAACAAGTTATAATTTTACTATAGGTGTTGAATTGGACATGTGACTCTTCTTATTTAATGGAGGTTCCAAATTTTATGATAACAACTTCAAATGAATAGTACAACTAATAATTAGTAAAGTATTTAACTTTTGTATTAATTTTTGAGCTAATTGAATTAAATTAAATTTTAATTAATTAAAGTATTAAATAGTTATGATATTGATATTCACAAAGAAATCCGTCCTATCAATATAACATAGAATTTTTGATTTGTGCTATAAGAATAAATTATTTTATCAAATATTGATTATACCAATGTGAGTTATACTAGGATTCATATAATATTAAAGCAACACATACAATTTGGTATCTGTTTGGGTGGTTTGTTGTTGGATGATTTTATGATGACTCATTATAAGATAAAGTTATTTAAAAAAAAATATGTAACAACTATAATGAAACATTTTATAATAAACTACTCAATGTTGCCCATGACAAATTAAATTTCTATGGATTTATTTCTTTCTAAACAACATAATTTTAACACGAGAGGTTTTTACCAAATTTTAAACATAATTTTTAAATTATATCAAATTATAATTACTATTTTATTTTCTGTAACCAATAGCAATCACATACAAATAAAAACAATTTCATTATTCTTGGAGTTCTCTTTAAAAGGCTTTGTGGTGCATAATATCGTTTAGTGGCATATGTGTCGTATGCTATCTACACGAAAAAATATATTCTTAACTAAACATTTTTATTTGAGCTTGTAGTTTTACACTTGTTATTGAAATTATAATCATCTTTTACAAATATGTCTTTTATGTTTCTTAAAAACATTCAAAAACATTAATCGTATTAAGTGAACACCACCATTCTTCCTATAATTTCTTTTCAAGTAAGTTTATTGCTCCACGTGATCTTTCATTATATTTTACTTTTACGTGTTTCCATAAACACTCAATTATTTGTATTTGAGCATCTGTATATAGATTTATGAAGTTCTTGCTGTGGTTAACAGCTTGGTGAAAAACATTGTGGTTTTTTAAAGTGCTGTATGCATTTTCCTTGATAATTTTATTAATGTAGATAGCATACGATATTGCACCCATTTAGTATAGGATTACCTATTTACTTTATAAATTTTAGAACCATGAGTGAGATAGACTTGATTATGGATCATTTACATACACACAAAAATTTCCTTTTATTAACATAAATAATTATTAATTTAATAAACAATTTAAAATACCTATGAATAAAACAAAAAGAGTGAAATATTTTAAAAATTATTTCATGTCTAGAAATTGCTTATATGAATATTTTGTAAAATTTTTAAATTTCTACAGTTAGATATTAATTTTTGAATTGGAAGCAAAATAAATTGATCTTATCAAAAATTCCATTTTTTTTTAGAAAAGTACTGGAATAATGTTTTCTTTTGATGTTCAGATACCAATAATTATAGATTAAATTTGCTACAAGTAACTAACTTGAAATAGGAATTCAAACATTTTTCTAAATTGTGTCAAATAATATTTTTTTAAATTAAGATTTGACATCATCTTCATTATAATTATACTAAACACACATATTTATAATTCATTTTGTATCTACAACTGTTATATGTATACATAATATTTTTAAAATAAGATTTTTTCTTTGTTAATAAATAAATAAATTATATTGATGTATTATATGGTAATAATTACTAAGTAGATTACACGGGGATGATTATCCAATTCTTAATATTTTCAACTGAATACAATCTTTTGTGAGTAGGTGGTTTCTCAAAAATATCATTAGCAACACATATTATTTTTAGGAAAGCCACTTCTGGACTATACAGTGTTGTATGATAGTTCTAATTTTAATGTATTAATATAGGTTACTATATTATTTGCTGATTTACATGCATATTTGGATAATATGAAAGCGCCTTGGGAGCTACTAGAACTCAGAGTACAGTATTATGAGCATTCAATTAAAGCTATGCTAACTTCAATTGGTGTACCTCTTGATAAATTAAAATTTGTTCGGGGAACAGAGTATCAACTTTCAAAGTAATTAGAACTTTTAATATAATTAATATTTTACTGAAAACTTGTTTTTTTTTTTTTTTAGAGAATATACAATGGATGTGTACCGATTGAGCTCTTCAATTACTGAACATGATGCTAAGAAAGCTGGAGCTGAAGTTGTAAAACAAGTTGATAATCCACTATTATCTGGATTACTATATCCTGGTTTGTTATTAAGATTTGTAGCTAAGCGTTCATAAATTAATAAAAAATAAATGTCTTTATTATACATGGGTTTATCTCTAATTTTGATACAATTTAAGTTATTTATAACGGAATTACAAGTCAGAAGTTAAAAAACAATATAATTTAGTGATAATTAAGTCTTATTGATTATCACAATATTCTATTAAGAGGTAATCATTTGCTTAATTATGTGTTAAATCAAAAGAATGATTTAAAGTAGTTTTAAATTAATTTAACTTAATAATTATATCTATTTTTTTTAAAAAGAATACGAGGTATAGCATCATGTTGATAGAATATTATTTTGTATTTTTGTTACTTTTCCTTCAATAATGAGTATATTGGGTTAGGTTAATACTCTTTTTTTAATTCTTTATTTTAAAATAATTTTTTGTTTTAAGGACTACAAGCATTGGATGAAGAGTATCTTAAAGTTGATGCTCAGTTTGGTGGAGTAGACCAGCGTAAGATATTTACAATGTCTGAAAAATATCTTCCTCAGTTGGGTTATGCCAAAAGAATACATTTAATGAATCCAATGGGTTAGTTTTGTTAATTTATGTATAATAATTACTTTAATATCTAAATATAACTAAATTGCTTATATATTGTTCCATGTTTAGTTCCTGGTCTAGCTGGAGGTAAAATGTCTTCTTCTGAAGTAGATAGTAAGATTGATCTTTTAGATTCCCCTGCTACAGTAAAGAAGAAATTAAAAAAAGCATTTTGTGAACCTGGAAATATTGTGGAAAATGGTTTACTAGCATTTGCCAAACATGTCATCTTTGGTTTATTTGAACCTAATGAAAGTATGATTTTTTTGTATATTTTTAATAATACTTGTAGACAGAAATGTAATTACTTTTACTTCAAGAATTTAAAATATCTAGAAATGAAGCCAATGGAGGAGATTTGAATTTCAGCACCTATGAAGATCTTGAAACTTGTTTTTCTGAACAAAAGTTGCATCCAGCTGATTTAAAAGCATCTATTGAATTTTATATCAATAGACTATTAGATCCAATAAGACAAATATTTGATAAACCTGAACTACAAAAATTAGTTGCTAATGCATACCCAGCCCCCGTTAAACCAAAAAAAACTGGTAAGACAGCATCAAGTTGTAAATAATTTTAATTTGTGATTAAAAACAGATTATAACTTATTGCAAAAAAAATGGAAATAAGTATGTTGTTTATTTTATATAACATAAACTAATAGTTTTTCCTCAATCTCATCACAGTGTCACCTCATCTTTATTGTTGATTGTTTACCCTTTTAGAAAATAACTAATAGGTTCTAAGATTCCTTTCTAAATTATGAATAAAACAATGAGTAAGATGTTCTTTATCTGGAGTAATTAATTAAAATAACAAAACTAACTTAAATATTATTTAAATAAAAATAAAATTACTAAGCATAGATAATGTTGAGTACAAATTTGTGCTGCATAACGTGAATTTTTTTTAACATTTCTAATAAATAAATAGCATATCAATTTTTTCCAAATAATTCATATTTGTCATGTAATAATTTATAAATAAATTATAAAATATCATGTGAAATAGAGTTTGGCGTTCTGTCTCCTTTCAGAATTTATTTTTGTATGCTATTATGGATTATTGAATTCAATTATTATATATCCATTATCCATTTCATTGTATTAATCAATAGAAAAACACTCAAACCCGACTAAGCTAATATAGCATAGTAATTTCCCTTTTTTTACCATGAGTAATTTCAAATTTTATTCAAAATATACATATTTACTGATTTTAGTTAATTGGTATTTTAAAGAAATTATTTATATATATATTGTTTTTTTTATGTATAAATATTAATTGTTTATATATAATTATACATTGTTTTAGTATTTATTTATAGTAAATACCCTGATATTTTTTTTAAATTATTATGCAATAGAAAAAAATAACACCAATCAACTAGAAGAAATTTCTCCAAATCGTTTGGATATTCGTGTTGGTAAAATAGTGGAAGTATCAAAACACCCAGAAGCGGATGCATTGTATGTTGAAAAGATTGATCTTGGTATGTATATTAATATTAATTTAAAACTAAAATTGTATAAGATATATATTACTAATTAGTTTCATAATTTTATATGTCAATATGGAAATTACTGTTTATAAACCTTGTAAAAAAAAAGGATATAAATTAATTTTATAAATAACTCGTGACATTTTTAATTACTTATTAATTAATATTAAAATACCTAAAAAAAAGTTGTTCTGAACATTTATTAATATTTTTTATAGGCGAAGCGCAGCCTAGAACAATAGTTAGTGGTCTTGTAAATTATGTACCAATTAACGAAATGCAAGATAGATTAGTGGTTGTCTTATGTAATTTAAAACCTGCCAAAATGAGAGGTGTTGAATCTAGTGGAATGGTTCTTTGTGCATCAATGTATGACTAAATATTTATTTTTAGTTTCTATTTTTATTGATATTATTGTTTATATTATTTAATAGTGAAAACGATGGAATTAAGTCTGTTGAACCTTTAGAACCAGCTGAAGGAAGTAAGCCTGGCGATAAAGTTTTTGTTGAGAGTTATGAACAAGGTGAACCAGACAAAATATTGAATCCCAAAAAGAAAATTTGGGAACAGCTTCAGGTAAAATGTTATTCATAAATTAATTTTTTTTTTGATTTATAAAACCTATTTTTTTTTTTTAAGGTTGACTTAAAAGTTTCAAATTCATGTGAGGCTCAATGGAAATCTAACAACTTGATGACAAATGCTGGAAAAGTTCTAAGCAAATCATTAAAAAATGTTAATATTGCTTAAAGTTTTTAAGATTAATAATAACTAAATAAATACATAATAAAATAAAAATTATATTCCATGTATATTCATATATATATATATATTTATTTACATCTAAAAAATCTTTTTCGAGTGCATAAAATAATTAACAACTTGAATGTGTCACCACACTCATAAAGTTTGATACATTTGAGTTATCTTCTTCATCAGAAATATCACTTAAAACTCTTTCATTATCTACAAAAGTAGAATTGAAAAGTTTTTTTGAATGATATGCTTGTGTTTTAATTGTTTCAAATAGCTGATGAAGTTCTGTTTTAGCTAGTTTTATGGCTGATGCTTCTCTATTGTATTCAGTATATTGTGTATCAATATCATTATCATCATATTTTTTATTATCTTCGCTATGCTTAGGAAAATCCTTAATTAGGTTGTCTTCTGATTTCAACGAAGTCAATGACATAGATTTAATATTATTATTTTCTAATCCAGTTAAAACAATTTGTTTCATTTGTCTGAAAAAAAGTATGAGATATTAATACTTAAAATATTAAGATATCTATGTAATAAGTATATTAAAAAACATTGAAGATTAAACAAATCATTTTGTATTAATATTATTTTAAAAAATCAGCATAAGTTAATAATAATTCAAATAAATCTAAATACTGAAAATTATACTTAAAAAGAAAGATAAAATACAATTTATTTTAATTTGTCAATATAAGTGTTTGCGATTCATTAATTATTTTATGTGTACGCTAAAAATGATTTAGTGATATAAATAGGTATTGTATAGTTCATAATTATAGAGATAAAAGTGCAAAAGACAATTTGCAAGTTTCAGAAACAAAATAAAACATGCAATCACAAACAAAATTAAAAAAAAACAATGAAACAATGGAAAAATCAAAGAATTTAATTTAGAGGACTTCGCATCTGCATGTGTTGTCTTTTTCTTACATACGTACGACATAGTAAATTTTCGTTCACTAGTTTCAATAATATGCTTTTAGTTTAAATATTAGAATGAAATGACCTACTATTAAACTTTTAGGTAAAAATATTATCTATGTCCTCTCATTGGTTATTTACAATATTTTAATTTTTAAATGAATTATGTGCATTTTCAACTACTTAATAATTTTCATTCTCATAACTCACCTAAAAATTAAAATATCGTAAAAAACAAGTTGAAAACAGAACACTGTGGTAATGTGGTATGGTTGTTTTGTTATATATATTTAAATATATAAAGTAATTAATAACAACCACATTTTTAATTTAAAATATTTATGATGAATGCAATAATATGATTTAATTTAAAACTATTCAACCATCATTACTTTATATCTGATCTGAGCTTGGAGACTTCATTATCTTTAAAAGTACTGGTACTAGTTAACTTATCCAAATGTGATTTTGTGATTTTGTTGAATTCATTATTTTCTTTTAGTACTGTTCTGTAAGTATTATGTTGTTCAATTGGAATATTTTCATTCTCATACTCCTTTGTCTATATACCAATATAAAGTATTAACAAATTAAATTTATAAGAAAAAATTCAATTTACACAAACTTTATTTTTATTTGGTAAATTATTCAATCTCTTATTTAAATCTGTAATAATGGTATCCTGATTTCTAATTAATTTTTCTGAAATTATAAGTTTGGACTTGAGTGCTGTAATTGTATCTAAATATTCACGTTCACGATTATTTAACATTTCTAATGAATCGCATGATTCTTTAAATTTCCTATTTAAATATTACAATTTAATAATAATAATAAAAAAATAACACGTAAAAAGTTATTTAATTTAATTACTCAAGCAATCTATCCCTTTCAGATGTCACACTCTGTAATTTTTCTTTAAATTTAGTGTTATCATTTGTTAGCTGACCATAATGATTTTCAAGTTCTGATATTTTTGCTAACAGTACAGACAAATATTTCTAAAATATAAATTATGGTATAAATATTATTTATTAATAATTTGTTATAAAAAATTATAAATAAATATTAACTTACATTTTCCTGAAAATTATTATCATATTTTAAATTTTTATTATAATCATTATCTCTAGTCGGAATCATAGAATTATAGTTAATAACTGGATTATTTAATTTAGAACTAGGTGAATTTTCAACAAATTCATCAACAATTCTTCCCACAACTACTTGCATTTCATTAACAATTTTTGCGATGTCTCCATCTAACAAACATTCAATTAGTTAACGATTTAATAATCATCAAACTTTAATACAAATATAATAAAAAGAAAAAAATTGTTAGCTAACTTTGAACACTTGGGAATTCCATAATTTCCTTTAGTAAAAATTGTAATGTTCTGATCGGATTGAATACAGAAAGTGAAGTAAAACTTTTACATTCCTTATCAATAGGTGAATCATTACATTGTACACTCTTGGTCATTGCTAGAAATAAAAACGAATTAAATATTGTTTTTTATAATGATAATAATTAGTAATGTTCATACATTTAGTATTCATCTCAGGAATAGAAGAGAATTTTTTAGTTTTATTTTTGGTACTTATTGCTGTATTAGTTCCAACTGATTTTTTATTTAATAGGTTACCCCAGGTATTCTGCTTTTCTGGTAAAGACGTTTTATATTTTGGTTTTGATAAGGAAATCATAGCATTTTTCTGTCGACATGATTTTGATTCCATAATAAATTTTATGTTGACCCTGAAAAAATATTTTATTAATTAATAGTAGCAACTAAACAATGTTTCATTGTTAATTTTCTATAAAAAGGGAGAACATTTTAGTAATGTAAGTGTAAAATGTATGGTTATTTCTAAGGAGTTCATTAATACTAAAATATAAGCTTAGCCTGGTAAGTTTTATTATATTAACTTAGCCACTGATATACATGGCTTACTAACACATATTTAGCTTCTGCAGTTCCAGTTTGGTGTTGTTAGTTTAAGTATTAAAGCAAATTTACCTATTAGTTATCAAACTTAAAAGTAAGAACATTCATTTTCTAAGTTTTCTCGTTTTTACAGTATTTCAAATTTTAAATGAACTATGAGCATTATTACATTCACAATACATAATTTTGTTTAATAAGTTTAATAAATGTAAAGAGTGTAATTTATGTGTATAAATATCAGATTTTTATTTCTTTTTGATAATTTATAATAGAGGCACAAGTAATACTTATAATTGTTTAAATAAACATAAAATAGTACACTTACTTTTAAACACTATATAGATACTACAAATTGAATGATTAAGAAGAATTTGATAAAATAAACTTTTAGTAACAATTAGTAAATTATTATTTAAACACAGTAAAAATAAAAAGAACTTACGAATAAGAATTTTGGGAAATTAATTTTAATTTTTTATTACTTTGCCTGAAAGTTATGTGTACTCTGTAAACTGATTATACCTGTGGAGTATGGATAAAAACAAAACCATTTAAAAAAACCGTCGTCCGTTATCAAGCTTCATTACTGTTGGAACAAATGTCACTTGGAAAAAAGACAACATTTAGATATTAGGAACAAAGGTAAAGTGGAACAAAAGATGATGCCTAGGATCATGAACATAAATCACTTTAAACTTTTAGAGAATATTTCTCAATGTTCACATTTATGACTTCATAGTTCATACACATACACATACACAGACTATATTATGAAAGTATATGTAAGTTTTTATATAGATTTTATTTCCGATATTCGTGTATACAATTAATAATTATAGGCTATAGATACTTAAATAACTAATTGAAGATATAAAATTTTTATCTGTAATTTTTACTTCACTTAAATAAATAAGTATTAGGTACAAGGTTTAAAGGATATAGTGTACAAACTACAGAGTACTCGTTTATAAAAAATTAATTTAGTCAAAATTTAGTTTGATACAAACGTGGTTCAATTTTATTAGAATAATGCCTTGAAAAATGTATTGACCATAATGACATTTTAAAATTATACCTATTTTTAAATTATTATTTACTTAAAAACGAATTGATTTTGTTTTTAAAAAGATGGGTAAGTGTATACCACTGCTGTTTATTAGATGTAGAACTATAATGGTTGTACTAAATTTGAATTCGATGATAATATAGCTATTTAGATAGATATTAATGCATTATTATAGATACCTACTTATAAGATATACGAAAAATGATTTTGAGCGGTGACGGTTCGTATCTAGCCTATTTCAGTATACCTAGGTATAAGTAGTCAGCGACGTAGCCAAGGGGAAGGCTGAGGGGGCTGCACCCACCTCCCCCCGAAATATCAATAAAATAAAAAAAATTATTTTAATTTTTAATGATCTACGAAAAATTGCTACAAAAATTTTAAATTGTATTTTACAAAAATTGATCAGCCCTCCCTGAAAAAAATCCTGACTACACCACTATAAATAGTAGTTACCTACCCTAACTTAACCTAGCCACCTAGGTATATTTCATGATATATTATATTTTGATATTAGTAATAAAGTTATCTATTTTGTAAGTGGGTTGATTTAATTTTTGTTGAAAACATTGCGTTTTTTATATTATTATTAATATTTAATTATTTTTCGTAATTGTTGAGCTATTGATATCATAGATTTAAACTATTGACTTTTTAATAATAATGAAAAAAAATTAATTATTATAATATTATTTATTTATACAGTATTATATTATTATTATTAAATTTTGAGTCTATACAATCTTACCGTAAAATGTTAATATATGAATAAGTTCATGGTATTTGTACATAAATAATTTATTTAAAATAAGTAATAGCATAAAATTAAGCCATACATATTTTGAAAATGTCATTGCGTATAAACTACAGAGTAAAATTCATAATACACGTAAAAGTTTTAAGATGGTATTTTTATTACAATATATTTTTTCTGGATTTTAAAAATCTAGTGCATAGTATATATTTAGATACGCAAGGAACGTTTACAATAAGTCTTTGAAATTAATTCCCCATACCGCAGTAAAAACGATTTAAAACCAGTTCATATTTGTTATTTGTACTATGATATATTGACCTTCATTACTATTAAAGTTCCAAGTCCAATTCAAATGTGTATTAATCGGAAGTTTTTCGATATTTACGTTCATTTAATAGTGATTAATGGTTATTACTTATTAACTATAGAACAGTTTTAACTTTTAAATGATTCAAATAATATTTTGATTTTAGTTGTTGAACGTCTTACTGTGAGTTGAATAAAATAATATAACATTAATCTTCTTTTTTATGTATACAAAATATAATAATGGTTTTAACAGTTTCATTAGTACACATATTCCAGCAACCATTTCAAACAATTAAAACATTCTACAGTCAAATCAGACAAAAAGATGAAGTCGTTAAAATTTCAGAATTAATTGATGCGCACATCGGTAATAATAGTAAAGTAGAAAAATTATAGGATTTGTATGTTTTTTATAGCAAATTAAAACACAAATTTACAACAGGAATTAGTATAAGTAACTAGCTTTGAAAGAAAAATTGTTTTTAATTATTTTTACACACCATTTTAATGATATTCAAATATACGATCATATTTTGTTATTTCGAAAAAAAATTTATAGGTATCGTCTGATACTTGAAGGTGGTCAATCATTAAAAATTATAATTGTTTTTTAAATGCATAATAAATTCATAGGTAGGTACTTTTTAGTTAGGTAACTATTATAACGAAATAAATGTCTATTAAATATTCTTCATCATGACTCATGACCTAATCAGTGACTGCATTGCACAATTGACCGTTGTAGTTGTATTTTTATTTTTATTCAACTCGGTTATCGGGATATACTATACAGGGCGATTAATCAACACTTATTCCAATTTTTTCTTTTATAATTTATTCAAATTCTGATTTATAGAATTTTTAAGCATGCTAAGTGGAATTTAAGAAAAAAGTATCAAATACAAAGTCAACTCATTTATCAATAAAAATTAGTTTTATACATTTTTTTAAAATTCTGTTATTAATTTTACAGTTGATAATTGTATTATAATTATTATGTATTATGTATCAAACATTTTTTTGGAACTGAATAGTAATTATCTATAAATCAAAAACACTATAATAGGTCATAAATATAATGGTAGAATAATTAAGTGCTTCATATAAAAATTGTTGGACATTTTACCTGCAAAAGATACCAAAACTTAAAATTTAAGCTTTTAACTTTTTATTTTAAAAAACTTTTATGGTTTTTGAAATAACGATTAAGTATTAAACTATTTTTTCTTAAAAAGTATCATCTTTTCAGTGGCGTAATTACGAGTGTCTTATCTCCCCCCCCCCCCTATGACCTAATTTTTTTAAATATTGCTTAACTATATTTATTTACTGATTTAACAATAAATATTATTGAATATTTTGTAATTATTTATTTCTATGCCATATACGTACATACGTGTGTTGCACTGATATGAGATGCTTATGATAAATACAATTTATTTTGTGGAGGGGGGTAGGTAAAATGTAAAAAAATTCACCCTAAAAATTTGAACAAATTACGCCACTGCATCTTTTTGCATCAATTTAATCGAAGATATAGATTTAATTTTTTTTTTAAAGATTATATTTTAAAAGCAATAAATATTAAATAGCAGTATAATGTTGCCCAATTTGGCAAAATATTTAATAATTATATTAAAAACTAAACATTTTTCATAACTCAGTAATTAAACGAAATTGGCCATATGACTTACTCTAAATAAAAAAAATAATAAAACGTCCTCATTGAATAGAATGTCTTTAGGCAAGATACACACGCCAGCACGATTTGTAAATTTTATCAAAATTGCTTATTGTAAATATTATTACAGATTATATAGGTTAAAAAAAAACAGTAATTCAAAATTTTTTTCTTCTCGATATTTCATACTACTCAGTAATTTTAACACTTAATAATTTGAATATTTTTAAATCCTGCAGACTCAAATTATCAATAGTCGACTGTATATTTTTTATCTACAAAATATAATGTTATTTTAATTAATAAATAAATAACATTTATGGGTATTTTTCTTAGGAACCTAACATACCTACATATAAATTATAATGTATGAAACAATTTTTATTTCCGGTGTCTTAGTATTTGATTTTGAGTTTATTTTTATTAAGCTGGTTCAAACTGGTGTAAATACCTACCTACTGTATTGTGTGAAGTTCTTGAAGTTATTTTTTTTTGTACATAATCTTCATTGTATCTTTTGGAATGAAATTCTGTGGCTGACTGCTAGATTTACATTCACTCAAAAGAAAGTGTTTTCCATTTATCAAAGGGGAATAATTGTGAGTTTGATAACTTCAAGTTTAATTACCTATTATCAAATTTATAATTTTTTATAAATAATATCGATTTTGGTAAGGAATAACTTATTGTGGTGTTCGCTTTGGCTATCATTCGGTTATGTAATATTTTGTATAGTATTTATTTTATTGAAATGTACAAATTGTTCATAGTATAAATAATAAATAACAAAATTCATTTATTAAACACTCAATAATCAATTATCAATATATCTTGTAAAAACGAGTTTGTTAACAAACTGCCTTGCTACGACAAATTGATGTTTTTTATGATATCATAATTCCTAAAGACAAACACTTACTCTTAATTTTAGTAATACAGCAGTAGCATTAGTAGCAGTCAAACACTATTTTAATACTATATGTTATATAAATATAATATATTAATATGTATAGTATAGATATAGGTATTATATAATATTATGAAACTCTGTAGATACTAGATACTCTAAAAAAATCTATAACATTTGTTATTGGCATAATAGCATCATAAACAATCAAAAACAAGATATGATAAAATGAGTTAAGATTTTTTTGAATCTCAGTTTTTTATTTTTGTTTTGAAATAAATCTTAAATGCTGTTATTTAAAATAATAATATACCTACCTAAGTCAAATTAAAAACTGCAACAAAATAATATCGTGTTGGGTTCTATGATAGAACTTCTATCATTGGCTGGTCTCCCGCTTCAAATAATTCATGTTCCACCTTTATATTTTGTCAACATATTTACTTAATTGTACTTCACTAGTATAGATTGTTTATTTTTTTAATAAAAAATAGTTAAATTTGAATTAAAACATTTAGGTTGAAATTTGAATTTTTTAAATACATTCAAGGCCTTATGGGTAATATTAAGTTTAAAAAAAATCAAAATTCAAAATTATAGTCATTTATTCAAAACATTTTCATGTTTCTTTATTTACTTTATTGTTAAACATACTACCTATATATTATTATGTTTGTTTAAATATTTTACTGTGCTTTTGCGCCCCACCCCCCCTGAGTAATGCATAATTTTTTTCTTCTAAGTATTTATTTTGTTATTCTTACAACTTCTCTGTCCTAGTATAATAACATTTAAAATACCTACTAAATTAATTACAAGAATAATATTATTTATTCATGATAAATTCAATATAATTTTCTTTTATATACACTATACAGTAGATATATAAATTAATTGAACAGTCAGTAAATATAATTCAAAATATAATGCAGGTATTATAGTGCATTTTTTTTCAATGTAATACATGACTAATTGTCATATATTATATTGAGTATTGACACATTGGTCTAAAATACAAATAAATTAAAATAACTTAAATTTTTTTATAATTTTTTGAAAATTTTAAAATAACCATTTTATAGAAATATTTATTTTTAATAAAGAAAAAAAATAATTTGGAAATCATCTGAATTTTGAATAAACAAAAAGAAACTTCTATTTCAAAAAATACAGCATAATATTATTGTAAAATTGTATAGTTTTAGATATTTTAGTAACTATTATGCTAGGTAATCTGTTTTTATAATATTGTTCAATATGTTCACTTTACACCGCTAATACAAGTTAATTTTAACTCCATTGTAGTTTAAATCAAATATAGTCTTATTTGAAAAAACGTTTAAATATGTTGTATTTAAATTATAATTTGCATAACATCTTTTAAAATTAGATACCTAAATAATAATACTGATAATATTAATTATATTCTGGTGAGGTTGTTCATATTATTATAGTGATATGTGTTATTAATGTTACCTACCTAAAATTCGATCAATGGATTTAATGTTGTAGATGCGTAAATAACTTAATTGAACATTAAAGGTACTCTTAATTTTTATATTATTTTACTTTATTAACTTAATAAAATGAAATTTACTATTCCTGAGTACATAAAAATAGTATTTATTTATTATAAAAAAAAATCAACAAAAAAATCTTTCATATAATATCTATGAGTTGTGTGTTCTTTATAATCTTAATTAGGAAATTACTAATTAGTTATCAAAGTGTGAAAACTGAAAATCATACAATTTTACTATAATATTATGTTGTATTTTTTAAATAGAAATGCATTTTATTAATTCAAAATTAAACTGATTTCAAAATTTTTTTCTTCATATTAAAAATAAATATCTACAAAATGACTATTTAAAAAATAAAATTGTCGACTTTTTTTTATTTTAGACTACTGTAAAGAGATGGCTAATAGTCATAATAATTACATTGAAAAAAAACTGCACTAGAAATTAGAATATCTACATTTTTTTACGAATTACAGCTGTTGGCTTTCCATTTAATTTATATACAGTATAATATAACCCGCATCATATAAAGTTGAAATTGAATTTGTTTTAGATGAACATGGATTTGAATATACTAAACATAGGTTGGTATGTCATAATATTATTCCTCAAGTATTAAGGCGTGATCAAATACTACATATTCCAGAAATACTAATTGAAGAAGAATGTTGGTATGACGAAAAAGGTCAAAAATTTTGGGCAAGAACGAGAAATTTGAGTTGGTCAGAAATAGCCACGCTATCTAATATTATAACATTATCGATTACACCAAATCCAACATGGTAAATTTATACAAGTTCTATAAATTATATTTTACATATTATTATGATCTACAGTGGCGCCGGAGAAGGGGTCACTAGTGGTGTGCTGAACTTTTTCTTGTGTGGGACAAAATTAATTTTTCACCTACTAGTCCTACCAATACCATCAAAAATATACATTTTATTAAAAAAAATTGAAATTCTGTTTCTTTTTTTTTCTTTTATAGCTTTTATACTTATTACCTATACAATATCTCCAATTATATAGTTAACTAATTAATTAACTTTTAACCATCCTATATTAAACAATATCTATCCCCGATTTTCAAGTTCTAGATCCTATTAGTGACATTTCTGCACGCTACTGGAGGTCAGTAAAATTAAAACTTAAGTACACTAGACCTTATTTTTAGACATATTTTAAATATGGTGCATTATTCGTAGGAAATAACAATATCATTATAATTTATTTATTAAGTATGACATTATGTTCAAAGCGCTTATTCGAATCATTGTGTAATTTTTGTGGGCGTAGACCGTTTGAGCAAATTGACCCAAAATGTGGTTTGTTTGGGCGAACAAGTATAAAAATGCTTATAAATTATAATATACACTCAACAATTAATTAAACATAATCCTATAAAATATACATAATTAATATGAGTTCTACTTTAAACAAAAAAATATATTGGTATATTAGTAATTAGTAGATAATATTATTATATTGGTAGGTAGTAATCTACAGTCAAAAAATAATAAATAAAATTATATATAAAATAATTAGTACATTTTAAAATAACCAATTGGCTTTTTGTATGAAAATGCTAATAATATATACTCAACAATTAATTAAACAATCAAGTCTGAATCGTAAATCGTAATCTTGTTTTCAATAATAGTGATCAGCAACGAATCATCCGTATTTATATCACTAAGTTTTTACCTCATATAGGTAAAAACAATTTCACTCGCCCAAACGATACAAAAGAAGTCGTCCAAACGGACTAATATTTTTTTGGTCAAAATTATTACTTTCACCACCTATTCTTACAGTCCCGATAGTATTTCAATAGAGTAATGATTGCTATGTGCTCTGACATTCTAGATAATAATAGTAATAGTGATATGTAATAATTATAATAATAACAACACTTTACAAAGATTAATGGGAATAATGGGATAATAAAAGATGATTACTAAAACAACCGAATTCTCTCACAACTCGTGCCAACACACTAATAGGATTAGTGAAGGATAAAACAACAATGTTAAAAGAAGGAGACTGGTTTAAGAATCCAGTCTACCAAAATACACCAGCTCTGGGATATAATAATATCAGTCTCTGGCTGAAAACGAAACACCTTAGTCCATATTATAACTACACAGTAGTAATATGACAGAGAATACCATATATGTACATGAACGGAAAGGGCAACATCCTGCCACGTATCTAACTAAGTCATCACACGTTCGCGGAATCCTAAACTGTGTAAACAACGCGTGAACAACAAATAAGTCACACCCGTTAACCAGAAGGGATAGCAGAAGAGTAGGTAGGGGGAAACCAACTATATAAAGGGGTCCTGGAGAGCTCCCCGAAAAACGTGATCCACCAGAATCAGCACGAGCACTATTGCGTCAGATGTCATCACGAAACAGTCCCTGTGACTTAGTGTAGTTTTCTAATTAAATTACACTTAGAATAAATTACAGTTATTTTATTTATCAATAAATCTATATTTTGAAAATATTTGCACCATTTTATTTATTTAATCACGGGTACACCACCACTGCATATCAGTTGCTGATTGGTCTACTACATGATCATAATATATTTTCTTTCTGTGCTGATGACCTACTTTTGCTATATTATTATTAGACTGAAGTATTGAGTATATATGATAGGAAATTGTTAATGTTAGAGTTTATTTGTTTAGTTTATATTCTGTAGATATACTACCTTTAATGCAAGGCAAGGCATATATACTTAGCTAACCTGTATTTCAGATAGGTGGTGACTAACTACAGTATTTTTGAGTCTCCTTTATTTAGGTTCTCCCTGTTTAACGCCAGATGCTTAGCTATCTGGTATAGTACTTACATTTTTGAATTTATTTATTACTAATTTCAAACTGCTATTTTTGTTCTATATACACATAGATACTAGAATTAATGATTCCAAATAATTTTGTGATGCTGATTTATAGAACACATTATTAGAAAAAAAAGATCGAGGTAAAATAGAACGCGGGAAAAAAGAAAAGAAAAAAAGTATACGGAAAAAAGAACAATTTTTAAAATTTTTAAGTATATCAATATTGATTATAAAAATTAAAAATATGATCATATACTTTGCACATATTTACGTGCACACACATCATTTACATTAAACTCCTTAAAAATGTCGGTATTCCTAACCTCTTAAGAAAAAGGTAAAATATTTTTTATATATTTTTTTTATTTTATTTGTATTTATACAATTTGTAAATAATACTAAATATATATTTTACAATAAATATACGTGATGTATGGGATAAAAGGAGGTTGTTGACTTAATTGAAGAATTCATCCAACGATGAAACTTCAATACTTCATGGAGTCTGAAGTGGTTTTTTTTAGTCAGATGGTCGCGGCCGCGGCACCATCTACGTTTTAGTTGTCTTCTTAGGTCACCTAGGATGTTGAGAGTAGATAAATTTAAGATTAGAGGATTACGGTGGTTGGATAGATTTAAGTGATGGAAGCGCTTATAGAATTTTGGCTACGTGTTAGCGTGTTGCTCTGTTGTAATGGAGAGGTCATTTGGAGTGCATCGTTTGAAACATAGAAGCCTTGTTTATTTGTCAGGTGCATTTAGATTGGAATGTTTGGAATAGCTTTATGTTTGATAGTTTGGCCGAATCCCAAAGTTATATATTATATTAGTTATGGCCATATAGGTTTTATTAAAAGTTTATATATGAGTAAGTATTTAGTTGCTCAGATTGATGTGTTTGAAGGTTAGAAAATGACATAGTTGACGGGATCGGTTATTCAGCGCAATTCGCTTGATAAGGATGTGGTGGGACCAAGGCAGCCGACGATCCATGTGGAGGCCTAGGTACCGGACGTTTTGTGTGGGTTGTATATACTCAGTTCAAAATGAGATCATGACTCGGTGGTTAACTTGTGCTCATAGGCGTGGCTTTACTACATAGCAGGCGTATAGATAGCTGACTCGATGAGGTTAGCAAACGGGTGTTGTTTGACCAACGCTCAACGAAAACTGGTCGCCGCCGAGTCACGATTTCATTTTGAACAGAGTATAGATATGTTATTGTAGGGCAATTCTGCCAATTTCAATTATGTGCAATAAGTGGATTTAGACTTGCTTTTGAGTTTGAAGTTTTGAGTTAAATATTTGGTATAATTTTTAAAAATATATTTATTTGAAAAATGTTTTTTTATTGCATTGTAAAAAAAATAAATCCTTCATACTCAATCTTTATATAGGTATCTAGTATATTTTTATATATCAAATACAATAAAACTTTGAACTTAGTAGGTAAAATATAGAGTAAAATACATTTTTATTACAGCAATGTACATTATAATATTATTATTTTAGAGTTATTTTTATGAATAATTGAACAAATGATACCTGAAACATGCTAAATATTTTTATTATATATTATATATTTATTACGCTTGTAAAATTATATTATTTTATCATTAATTGATAAATAACTAATAATTTGAAATCGACAATTTATTTTGAGCCTTTGGGGGGATAATTATTTTTACACAATGTCTGTGTGTACATCCGGGTTGTGTAAATATGAGTAAGTAATCATTTTTTTTGATTTTCACAATCAATTAATATATTTAAAATTTTTAAAAATTGTTCTTTTCTTTTGTAGGTATTTATTAAAAAGTAATAACAGGTAAAATTTAGTTATAAAGGACCTATATAATTGTAATTAATTACAAAAGTCAAGCAGGGGCACCCCTACCCAGGCCCGTATTTCTAAAAAATTATATATTATTGAAAAAAAATTATAAGCAAAAAACATCATAGACACGTACAAGTATGTATAGATATAAACGTATGTACCTGTTATCTACATTATGTATATTATGAAGAACTTATAATCATAAGAAAAATTAAAACTAAGGCCCCCTAATTAAGTCTCTGGAGCCGCCCTTTATGCCAAGAGATGTCCAATCACCCCACCACTCTTCACCTTGCGTATGACAATATATGTCTATATTACATTATAGGTACATAGGTACTCACAACTGTTATTTAATAAGCAACAAAAAATTATATGCTTATATTCATGGTTATGTCTTTTCTCAACAGACTAAACATGAAATAATTCCTTCACCACTAATCTATTCTATAGTATTTAATTGCTTAATGGTTTTTGTAATTATTAATATTAATTAATTTGTACCTAATATTATTTATTAATTTTATTATATAATTATTCATGTAATATATATATTTATATATATTTAATATTCAGGACTAAGTATGAAATTGATGGCATAACAGATTTTTTTGGAACACAACCTCATGAAATTGGCTATGCAGTTGAGTATTTTTTGAAAAAATATACAGAAAAAAAGTTGTTGGAACATATTAAAATAATTGATCAGGAATGTTTGAAAAATAATGATATATAGGTAATATAAGATGATTTTATGAATTTGAATTTGCTTATTCAAACAAAAAATAGCATAGTGTAGTATACCTGTGTTAAATGCATTTTTGAATAACATAAAATTATATTTATTAGCAGGCCTAGATTATACCTATTTGTGGCCTTCTAGAAAAGTTGTTTTAAAATCAATATATTATTTTTTCTGAAACAATTTTTTTTATTACAACCAACATCAAAACTTAATAAAAATAAAACTACAGTACCTTTAATTTAATAGTTTTCATTTATTTTATACATTATACATTGTACTAAATAAAAATAATTGTGGAAATTTAAATAATTGAAAATATTTTTATTATTGAGAACGATTAACTTAGGATTGAGAATCTCAGAACTGCAAATTAAATATATATAATTAAAATAGATCTTAGTTGAATTACAATTATAGTTGAATACAAATAATAGTGATTCAGATTTTAATGTATTAATATTTATAAAATTAAAATATGTACATGCATTAACTACTTAAAACATGTAATATACTAAAATAAATATAATTTTTTCAACTTATGGTTTTATAGACATTTACATTGAAAAATTATATTATAAGAATCAATAATTAATACAAATTATTTTAAGCAATAACAAATGCTTATAATATGATAATATAAATGTAGTATAGTTATTTTATCTCTATTAATTTAAAGTTTAACTTTAACTTGTGTTGTTTTTTGTTTAGTTTTTAATTCTATACAAGAATTAACAAATTTTTCAAATATTTTTGGAGTCACCCTTGCTGTAATATTTACATTATGTTGAAATGGATCTTGAGTGTACATTTTAAATTGACAAGAACCCAAAAATAATAATTTCTGGCACTCCTTATTTTCTTTATAAAATTGTTTATATCTCCATAGTTCATCTGGAAGTTGTTCTATATTTTCAAAATCTTTTTTAAGTAATGGATAACCGATGTATGGACTTATCACAAATTTATTAAAATCAAAATCTGAATAATATTCATAGAAAAAATTTAATATGTCACTCTCACTTAGAGTTTCTTGTTTGTTAATAATATATTCTTGTAATTTTTTGGAAAACGCACAATTCCATTGATCAACAAGAATTTCTGGAACAGATTTTTGTAAATCACGAATAGCTGGCAATAATCCTAAGACTTGCATGATGAATAATCCAAGCCAATAAAATGAGTAACTAGAAAATCCATTTGTATTAATAAGTCCAATTTTTTTAGCCCATACTTTTAACTTCATCAAGACTGGTTTAATACGATAGTCTATACTTAAAATATGATTGAGAAGATGAGAGTTATGAACTGCACTGATATTATTAAATGATATATCACAATCAATACTAGTATTTTTATGAGTGCATTTTATGATAGGTATTTTAGCACAGATTAAAGGAAAAACCTTAATAAATACTTGACTTTGACGAAGTTTATTAGCAAATGATTTTATCACTTTTTTGGCCGGTGCTTTTGAAACTGAAAAAATATTTAAATAACAAGAAAAAATAAAACATAACATTTTAAAATAGATAATAAATAATATGAAAGTAGAAGGGAGCACATAATAATTATAGTTTAAAAAAAAAAATTTTTTTCTACAATACACATTTAAAATTTAAGACTGAAATCTAATAAATAATATTAGTTATGAATAGGGCTTGGAAGTTAATTTTTTTTTGGCATTTCTTAGACGATGCTTCCTTACTTAAAAATGTGATACACGCAAATCCAATAAATTATTTTATTTTTTTGCTCTTAACATAATGGGTTAATTTTAACTTATTATTCGACTAGCCTAAAGAAAAATCGAGTTTATTGCAAACTCACTATTAAATCATATAATTCGTCAAATGGCATATACCTTTTGTTTAAAGGACATTAACTTCTGAGCCATAGTTATGAAAATCTGGTACTGGTTTTGACGTCCGCGTATTCCCTTGCCACTAAGGTTTAGTTGACAACCACCACTTTATACAATTTTCTTTTAAATTGCGGACAAAAAATGTACGAAAAACTGAAGTATTAAATAATAATAATAACATAATAAATACAAAAGTATGAAAAATTATATTTACGAATGATATTATAAAATAAAAATAAAAATAGATAAACACATACAGGTTATTATTATTATTATTTTTAAATATTAACTTCGAAAATAAGAAAAACATAAGTGGCGGTTGTTAACTAAACCTGAGTGGTGGGAGAATACGCGGGCTGGCGGACATAAACTAAACCAATAGCAAATATCCTAATCATTTGTTATGAAACTTATTTTTATAGTAACTGTTAATTAAAAGATAAAAATTATAGATGTTATTGTTATGTTACTTTATAAAATTAACTATTTCTGTATAAATTAATATATTAAAACAAATTGTAATACTAACCATAACTTATATTAAAGTCAACATCACTATCAGTAATGTTAAGACCTGAAATTCTTGATCCATAAGGTAGGATATCTGTTATAGTTGTGTTTAATACATTAGAATTTATTAAAATTCTTTCCAACTCTAATTTGAATAATGTAACAATATCAACATCTGGTTTACAATTAATTTCTTGTGATTTAAATTTTTCTGAAATGCATTAAAATATACATTCAATTACTTAAAACACAAAATAAAATGTTCAAGTATTAAATTAGTTTTGATCTTACTGTGCTTGTAACATTCTTCAGATTGTAGAGGCCTCTTTTTAGTATTAAAAAGTTTATTTTTTGCACTAAAAAAAAAGTTAAAACATATTAAACTATACTTAAATGAAATATAGTTGACAAGTAACAAATCATGTAGAGGCATGTATAGGTTAAAAGAAATTTATAAAATAAATTTTAAGGAAGTTTTTTTTTAAATATACTTTGTACTTAACCATAACATATAGTATATACACTATAAATAATAACTTAACACTTTTAAAAATATTTAATTATTTAATTTTGGCAAACTCAACAATAAGTTTTGTAGGATCTTGCAATAACTTTGAACTGAACATCTTTTTGATTGATATTAACATAAAATTATGAGGACTAATAGTAAATTTCATATTTTTTTTTTGATATTTAGTTTCGTTAACTCACATTGTTTTACAATATTAATAAATCACTAATATTTTTTTAAATAAAAATTCCACTTTTATGTAGAAAAAATAAAATTGTATTATATCAATTTATTAAAGGATTTAAAATCTGGGTAAGCTGAGCCTACCTGCTGGGAACGCCTCTGAAGTCACATAAAATATAGATGTAAAAAAACATATATTTTTTTTTATAAAAATCAGAATACTTTAAAAATTCTAGACAAATTACTAAAATTAATTAATTTAAGATAATTACCTGTGTTGAAATGAAGTACATTGGTTATCCATTTTAATTAATTTTCATAATATCTAAAAATAAAAAAACTACATTTTATATCCTTGAAAAATAATAAGTAAAGACAGTAAAAATGCATAAAAACATAAATATTTGATATACACATTTCTATTTTTTAATAGTAATTAACAGATACCATAATCCCATAATCTGTAGAAATATCTACGTCAATCCTGGGCCTTGGGGAACCTTTGGATTGTGATCTCAATAACCAATGCTACTCATTAGTTGGCTATTACTGTTTACTTTAGTGTTACATAATATTTATAATTTATTATTTATAGTAATATATTGAAAAAAAATATTCTATAATTTTGTTAATTTATTTATAATTGACCAATTGGTTTTCTCCATAATTTCGGGTTCAAATGGTTGAAATTTGTGTATAAATTAACTTAACACATTTTTATTCAACATACATTTGTTCTCCCTTCGTCATGTGAAGTTTATGAACTAAGAGTCAATTAAATTGTAATATTTAAAAGTTTACCTATTAACTAAGCTATTACGTATTCGTGTTGTACAATTTGTGGTCTTCGTGCAATGGTTCTTACAGTCATCATAGAATAAGAATATAAAATGGCAGTCATGTTTGTCAGTAATCACTAAACTGTAAGTACCAAGTTGTTAAAAACCGACTGTCCTTACAAAGTTACAACTACCACACCGTTTACACCTAAGAGGCTCAGAATCTGAGCAATTCATTCATTAATCATCAGTTACCACTCATCATCACGGAAGTGCGGACTAACATGTGCACACTTATCAGTTATCAAATAACTGATTAAAAGGTCTATGATATAAACCTCGGTCTTATAGATTAATATTATGTATAAACCATATGACGTGGTATAAACCTTGTATTATGATCATGGTTATTGGTTTAATCACAGTTTTGGAATCTATTGTCGTCTTAACTATAAATAGTAAAAACAGCTGATAAAAAACTTGATAACCTGTGACTATTAATCATAGATATAATATAATATCTATCATATGTCTATGCTATTAATGATTATACTTAATCATATTTATTAATTATTACTAAAAAATAATTATCACAGAATATTACTTGTTTGTTGTTAGTAGTTGTTTCATATTTGATATTCGCCAATTCGCTGTTTACTGTTTTGGTGTTATTACTTATTATTGTTTGTTGGTATTTACTATTTACCATTTGCTAGGTAAGATTTTAAAAACTAAGGTATTTAATCCATTATTAAAGAAATTGAAAATAACAAAATTGATCATTTTATCAACTAATAAAACAATTTAAATATTGTCATAATTGTTAAATTTCTTCAATTTTTTATCTTATCGTTTTGGTGAATATACAATAAAATGTACATAATTTTTTTCTATAGTTCAAATTTAACCATCAATGTATTATTTATTTTTACAGGAGCATAATATAATTGATAATTATTAAATACAATTAAAATGATTACAAAACATCAGGTAAGAAAAAGTTAAACAAAAAATCATAAAACAGCAATATATATATAATACAGGGTTCTGCAGTAAAATGTGAGAATTTCATTATTTAATTATTATAATTTGTCTATAAGTTAATAAATGGTGAACTATCCCACATAGAATTGCTAAGCAAAATAAACTTTAAAATTCCAACTTAAATTCAAGAAATTATCACCCTCTCCTAGTACCATAATTCTCGACAAATTTAACTAAAAATAGTGTACTGCCTTATAGAAACTTGTTTTTTTTTTTTATTTATATGTATCTCTAATTTCTCTCTTTTTAAACATGTATTATTTATATCTTTGTATATTAACAAAGTAAACATAATAACTATACTCACTACCCCTTTGGGGTACTGTAACTTTAAATGAATAAATAAGAAATAATATGAAATTTAATTTATAAGTATGATTATATTTTTATTTTAACAAATATAAATATAAAGTACTTGAGTTCTCATTTATTGTTTGATTTTTTTTTTTAAAGACTATTTTCTGTAAATTGGTTGCATAGCTTTCATAAAATAATTTTTTTATTTTGATTCAACACCAAATGACTCTTGTGCTTTATATTTAAATGTATTAATATTAAAATAAATTCATTCTTTAAAGAATAATTATATATTGAAATTATCCTTATTCACTGCCAGACCGTGTATATAAGATCTAACATACGAATATATATTACATTGTTTAAATTATTTTTATAAAACTTCATATAAAAAATCCATTTGAATTTTTGTATGAATTTGTATAATAATGATTACTTACAATTATCATTATTTATAATAAATAAATAAATTTATTGTATTACAAAGAGATTTATTATTATTATATATTTATTACCATTTAAAAGCTAAGAATATCAAACACAACTCCTTGAAAGAAAACTGAAAAGGTTTATAGTACTGTTTCTCATCCTTTTTAGTCTCACGAACCCCAAAAAAGGTATACAATATGGCAGTGACGTACTAATAGGGGAGGGGGATCAAACCCCCTCATGAAATTTTTAGAATTTATATAAGTAAGGTTATTTTAGACTTCAATACACATATTATTATGACATTTTAATTAAAAAAAAATGAATAAAAATGAATAATCTATTAAAATTTACAATATATTTTGTTATGTTCAGCTGTCAGGACGTCAGGTCCAATTCGAAAAAAATTTTTAAATTGATCCCTACCCCCAATTTAGGTCTAAGTATACCATTGCAATATGGTCAATCACTTCGTGACCCCCTCTCTATCTATATTTAGTATAAATTAGTATAATTTTTTACTTATGCACCCCCCAGTCAAGTCAATCATGATCCCAGTTGAAAAACGCTGGTTTATAGCAGCTGACCCTTTGGTATTTATATGGTTTGGCCAGATTCGTATCTATATACAATGTAAAAGTTTTAGGGTACATCCCCAATTGCCTTATTTTCTATTTAGGCCATTAGCAACTATTGGTTTTATCAAATTAAAAGGAAATTTACTTCTGCAAGATTCCTGAAGTTCTTAATGTATGACCAGAAAACTATAGTTAATAAATCCTAAAAAAATAATATTAATATTAATTTTTACTATTGTACGAATCATTCAATCCACAAAAATAAGTACTTTACTACTCTATTATTCATAACAATACTTGCCAACAATACTTTCAGTTGCAGCCATAGATTTGCAAACTTCTAATAATACCTTAATCGAACTAGAGCTAATAATAAACTACATAGTTAGCTTTAAATGATTATACGTCTAAGTTTATTCTTATTCTAGTTTATATCTAACCACATACATTAGATTTCATTAAAATTAACCTAAAAATATATTATCTCTTAAAAGAAATGTATACCAATCAGAAATTTTTAAAAAAAAATGGTCAATATGTGTATGCCTATATTAGGTTAGATAACTACCTGAGCTATTACTACTCTTTTTTAAATTATTTGAAATAATTAACATAATAATTGATTATTTTAGGTTTATTGCATTAACATGAATATTTATATATTTTAAAGGTAAGATGTCTTCTGCAACAATTGGTATAGGTGCCATTATTTTAATTGGACTCTGGTCATCTTCTTTTATATTGTGTCTTCTGTCTCTTCGAACACGTCATATTATTGGACCAATTGTTTTGGTATCTACGATCCTTTTAACAATTATAATACTTTCCATACCTCGAAGTTCAGTAGATACTTCTAAACCAGATATTAAGGTATTATTTATAAATTTTATAATTAGTTTATTTTTTATACTTTATAATTTTTTTTTAACTGAAATAAAAATTATTATAAATTTTCTATCTTTAGATTGTAGATCCACTGTTTGTTTGGCGTTTATCAATTTTGAGTATACTATCTATAAGTACAGCAATAGGATTAGCAGCATTGTTTTCTTCACATGTTATGAGTCGCAAAACTGTCCCGCAACTTAAATCTTGGGTACTTTAAATTATTACATTATACATTGTTATAACAATGTCTTTCAACCGCTTTCGTTGTTTGGAAAAAGTCCATCAAACAACTAAACGATCAATGTCTGTTGGTCGTGTATATCGTAAATCATTTACAGTATCTGGCAGTGAAGACTTTATACAGAATGTATTGAAAAGTGATATTCCTGTAATTGTCAACTTCCATGCAGAGTGGTGTGAACCTTGTTTAACATTAACCCCTTTGTTAAAAAAGATGGTTGGAGACTCACCATCTGTACATTTAGCAATAGTGGATGTGGAAAAGAATGCTGATTTGGTTCATACATTTGAGGTAAAAGCAGTTCCAGCTGTCTTAGCCATTCGCGATGGTCACGTCATTGACAAATTTATTGGACTTATTGACAATGATATGATCAATGAAATGGTGAAAAAAATATCTAAGCCGGAAGAAGTATAGACATAATGATAATCTTATATAATATATAATTGTATAAAAGCATTATATTGTGACACATTTAATATATCTTTTATTGTAGTATTTTATTAGCGTGCTTTTAAACCAGTTTTAAAGTAAGACATTAATCTTATAACACTTATATTCCCAAATATAATTAAAAATATGAATATTATTTCATTTTAAAATCTAGCTCATAATTTATAGTATATTAAACATTAATTGTTTTTCTAGTCATTATTATGTTGTTTGTTTTATATTACTATTTAAATAATCCAAAATAATTTGTGTGTTTATGTAAATATCAAAAAAAAAAAAAATGTATCGGTTATTTTAATTTATTTATTATTATTTTTTTTATTTATAGTAATTTGAACATTGCATTTACTTGTATTATGAGCTATAGAGTAAAAAAGTAATACAACTTTGATTAGTCACTTTAACGGTACAATGTGAGATATACCGAATTCTAAATAATACAAATTGTTCAATTATTTCTGAATAATAAAATTTTTAACTAATATATAGGTAAAAGATTTTTAATTTATATATATCTTAATTTTTGTTTGAGACTATATTTTAAACAAAACGCACATTTGTTTATCTATAATAATTTAAAAAAATTAAAATATTAAGTAACTAACAATTATACTCCTATTTCATTTAAGAGTAACACTGAGTGGCTAGCTTCTAAGTGATGTGGGGTATACCTGGATTGAGTGTCATACATGCTTTTAAGAGCAACATTTCAGCTGCAATCAAACATTTGAAACAAAAGCTAATCTGCCAATGAAAAAAATCAATTTATTTAGGGGTGTGGTTAAACCAGACAGATTGTCTTTAATGTTTTAATAGTGTATACATTCTTTTTATATTGATATTTAAATGAGATCTATAAAGTGTCACAAATAAACTCCTTTGATCTTATAAATGTAAAAGTAAGAATATATTTTAATAGTTAATTTTTTAAATCTATTTTATCAATAATAGTATACAACTAATATACAGTATATTATGTGTTTATAGTACATATATTACTAGTTAACTAAGTGCACATTTATATATTTTTAACTAGATCATAAATTGTATCATCATGACTTCCATGAATATATTTTTACATGGCTAAGAATAACCATTCTATTATTTAAGTTGATTAAGTAAATATTATGAGCTATTAATACATGTTAAGGTTTCATCCATTAGTGTATTGCATAATTTGGTTTTATTCAATGTTTTTTCTGGGAACTGTAAGCATTTATTGTCATTTGGCAAAACTTCTTTAAAAAGTTTTGGTAAAATATTAGTGCTTAAGAAATTGTGAATTTTAACTGAATTTCTATGTTCTTGTTTCTTCTCCCATTTCAGACTTTTGTTAATATCTTTTTTCCACTGTTCTTTCATTACATTTAACTTGTTTGATGATCTATGTAACTGTAACTTTTTATTTATCTTCCTTGTTATACTTGATTTTTTTGTTGGTGTTATTTGACTTACATTAGTCCCATTTATTATACTTTCATATTGAATATTTTTAAATGAATTATGACCAATCAGTGATATTATAGTGTCTGTATAAAACTTATATTGTAAATTAGAAGATATTGTTTTATCAGCTAATTCTATTGGTACATTTAATTTATGTACAATAATACCTTTATTTGTACAATAATTTTCTAAATTATTTATTAATATTAATTCATAGTTTTTCTTATTATTCACATAACTAACTTCTGTTACATTTTTATCATATATGTATTTTTTAATTATGGAATTATTGAAATTGACTTCTTGTTCATGATAAATAACTGAATTTTGAGAATTAAAACTATTAGAATGAAATTCAATGTCTTGATCTAAATTATTGCAATTTAAACACATTTTATTGCTGTCATTTATCATAGTTGAACAAGTGTCCTCATGGCATTTTTGAATATTTGTTATTATATCATTATATGATAATAAAATTATAGTATTTGGGTAAGTAATATCACTAATATCTTTATTAAATATAAATTCTATTTGCTCCACGTATAAAGGAAAAATGTTGAGTACATATCCTTGATTACGACAAGAGAATGAAGATAGTGACTCTTTAATTATTGGTAACAAGTAATAGTTGTTTAACTGTTCCTTATTTTCATTAAAATTGTTTTTGTATTCCTCATATTTTGCATTCAAATTTTTTACCATAAATTTAATATTGTTAATTTTTGTATCATTTTCAAGTAGGTCTATTTTATATTTTGTAAATAATTTATAATTGTCATGCTTTTTAAAATATATATCATATCTTAAATCATTGCGATTTAAACTATTTTCAGACTGGTCTGTGAAAATTTCATTTTTTGATACGTAATTGTTATTGTTTTCAATTTCAAGGTTTTTATCAATATCATCTATTATTTCATTGTTATTTTGTTCATTTAAAGAATAATTATCTATAATCAATTGTTCATCAATCTGTTCTAACCATTCATCGAATTGAGCAGTTAATTTTGCTAATGCGTGTTTGATATTAGTTTGTTTAATGTATAAATCATTCAATTTTAACTCTAATTCTTTTAGATCATTTTTCATTAGTATGAAATAATTATTTATTAAATTAGGAATTTCAATCAGTTGTACTTTATAATATTTAGCTAGACGCTCCGCAATGTTGGATGATACATTTGTTGATTGCCCACTTATTATAATTTTTAATGAGTATAAACTGTTTGCTTCAATAAATTCAAGTGTTAATTCTTTCATATTTGATATTATAGATGTTTGTAGTATTTGATAATCAGGCACAATAATATCTAACATATTATCTATATTTAGGTCGCTACATATTAAATCCCATGTAAAGCTGTTAAATTTATATTGGTTTATAATTAAATGGTCTTCCTTTAAAACCAAATTTGCACTACAAAGTTCATCACGTATGGATTTTATAATATTATTAAAACCATATGATTCTTGTTCTACTGCTAGTATATAGTTATTCTTTACACAATCATGTTTTGAAACAATAAAAACTAATTTAGCTAATTCATCTATATGAAACACAGGCACTATTCGATTTAACATGGCAATATACATTTCTTTAGGATTGTGCCAAGCATTAGTGAATACATAACGAAAAGCATTTTCTTCATGACCATAAATAATGCCAGTACCAATTACATATGTCTTAAAAATATCTTTAATTTTTGATGAATTAGATTTTAAAAGTAATTTCTCAAATTCAAAAATATTTTGATATTTAGCTAATGGTAATCGTTCCAAAATCCCTTTTTGTGTAAAACTAATATTTGCCTCTTCATTCTCACTATACATTTGATCATTACAAGTTTCTTTAATCCAAGTCATTGAAGTTGATATTAATATGAATTTTCTAATAATCCCCTTTTCTTTGGATCTAATTATTTCCTCATCACTATAATTAATTAATTCATTGTATATATAATTAAAAGATATTCTAGCTTGTTCTAATTCTATTGCTGAATCATTTGTTATGTCAAATAAAGTAACACTGCACTGCATCAACTTAGTTAAAACTGTATTTGTTTTGATTACTTCACAATTTTTTAAATTTTTAAGACTTGTACTACTTTGATCATTTAATAAACTTGTAATTATTTTTAAATTTGCATCATCTTGTATTATTTTTTTAAATTTGGTTGTTGGTTTTTGTAAAGGCATTAAATGAGGTTTGAAAAACACACCAAACTTATGAAATTCATTCTTTAAATAACTTATTTTCATAGTATTTGACGGTTGATCTATAAATTCTTGATACTGTTTTTCTGTTAGAAGTCCAATACTACTCATAATATTGATATTTTCAATTAATAATGATAAATCTTGTGTTTCATTTATTATTTTGTGTAATTCAGTATTATAAAAGTTGTTTTCTTCCTTACTTATTTGTGTAATATTGGGGATATTTACAGAATTATTAATTATATCAATTGTTTCATTAATATTGGTAGTTTTTTTAAAGTATTCTATAATATATTTTCCATTAAATGTATCACCATTATTGATAAATACCTTATTCTTTGAAAATGATTGTCCACATTGCTTCTGGCGTTTAGAATGCATTTGAACATAGCTGTATTCAAAAATTGTTGGAAATTGAAAAATAATTGATTCATTAGTTAAGATATTCAATGAATTCATTTTTCATTAATATATATCTAAAAATTAAACGTTTAGTAATTATTTAAATTATAAAAGAAATGGATTTATTCCAACTTATGATACTTAAAAATAATATACAATTTTTTCCATAGAAACTAAATTATATTATTTTTGTCATTAATTGTTTATATAAGCAACTTTAAGTGCTTCTAAATCATTTTGAGTTCTCTGAAATGTATATTCATCTTGAGTAATAATTATCACAAAATAATTTTTTTTTTTAATGTAACTTTAAGTTATCAAAATATAAAAATAAATTTATTTATAATGAAAATTATCATAAAAATTCATTCTATGTAACTACCAAATAATTTCTGTTAATATTAGTCTTTATCAGAATTGTTTTGTTTTATTTAAACAATTAAATGATTAAAAATATATTTACAAACATTCATCAAATAGGTAATATTAATATTAATTGTATACAGTACTTAAAACAACAATTAATTATAACTTTAATTTAAACATTAATTCCATCATCTTCACTATCATTTTCAATCTGTTTATCCCAATCTTTAATTTTAGTTCCGCCCATAAAATCATCTCGAAGAACATCCCAACCACTTTCATCATTTTCCTAAAACAAATTTTCTGAATTTAGTGATGTAAAAATCAACAATAATTTATAACAGCATTTTTTAGTAACTAAAAATTATTTAATGAAAATGTAGATATACTTACTTTTCTATGATCAATAGAATCAATAAATGATTTTTTATCTAGAGATTCCAATACTTTATCTTGTTTTAAAATTGATGGTCCTACATTTTTCAATTTTTTCTCTACAGTTCTTTGTTGTTGTTTAACTAAATTGAATAACTGTACAACACCTCTAAAAAATGATAATGTAATATAATATAGTTCAAATTTTTTAAATGAAAAAGTTAGGTAACTTTATTACTGTACAGTAGGTGTTGATTTTACCATATAATTGTAAAGTATGTTACAGCAATGGAGAAGTTAATGTAATGTTTATTGTGCCAAATTGGAATACAATGTTAAATCAATACATACCAATTTGTAAAGATTTATAAATGATAATCACTTTTCCAGTGAATTTGTTTATTATTATAAATAGAAAAACTCATAGACTTGTTTTAAGCTAACCCAGCTGGAAAATTTATTTTATCAATAGTTATATAATTATTGGAAAAAAAAAATTGAAAATGTCTTTAATTAGCTTAAAAAGATTCAAAATGTTTTAATAATTGTATTGTTCAGAACATTCTGTATACATATAACTACTTAGTAAAATATTATAATAATTCTTATATATGATTATTGGTATTTGAGTTATACTAAAAAACAAAATTAATTTTATAGAATACTAGTTTTACATACAAATTCCTGTTTCCTTTAATTTTTTTATGGTTATTTTGAAAAGTTTTGGGAATATTTTACTTTTAACTCCTAAAGTATCTAAATAGTATATCTAATTGATATTAGATTCAATTTGTTACCATAAACCACTCTTAAAGTTGAAAATCAAAGTATTTTTACAGGACCCAAAAAAATTATAACAGATACAAAAATAAAAAAAACATACATCATTGTAAAATAAATACATTCATTCAATGCTCAGAATCTATAATAAAAAACATATTCAATTAAATTGAAAATTACTTACTTTGTAGCAATTTTTGATAAATTTTTTTCTTTAACTCTATCACTAACTGAAGGTTTTTGTCTTCCCATTAATACTTGTTCTCTTATCTATAAAAAAGAAAATAAATCATTAAATTCTTTATAATTTATAATGAGTATACATTTAAATTATTAATATTATGAATGATTGATTACATACAGTGGCATATTCAAGAGTTGATCAATATAATAATATATTAATATATCTGATACAGAGCATTTTATATTCTAAGCTGAGCGATAAATGTATTAGTTTAACAATGATTATTTGTTGTGTCTGATATTATTGACTTCAAAATCATGTATAGTATAATTAATTGACTATTTTGTTGTATGCGCTCTACTGCCCAATTGATATCTCTATTATTAACAAATTTAACGTATTTTTGAGAAATATTGGCATAAATATATTAATATTTATTTTTTTTCTTATTATTTTTATATTTATGATTATTAATAATAATAAAATGAATGATGAAACGGTGAAAAACAATGATAATATAAAATAAATGTAATAATATATTACTTATAAGAATTTTTGTTTATCATTAAAACTTCATTTACATTGTCCACTTATTATGAGAATGTATTGTCTAAAAGCAAGTATAATTGTTAAGTGGTAATGGTAAAACACAGTAGGTGTAATCAAAAAATACTAAGGGTAGAGCATACATGACAAGATAACCATATAATTTAATAAATAGAAATGATGTAATGTTATCCAATACATAGTCGATGAATAGTAATAAAAATATATGTATACATAAATTTATATTTATATTTTTGTGATTCTTATAGATATATTTTATATAAGGAGTACATTTGTTTGTTCAATAAATAAGTATTTAACTCTTTATAAAGTGCAATTTTTAAATCAATTTTAAATTATATATATAAAGCAAAAGATAAACTTTCATTAAGTCGTAAGCATTAAGAAAATTGTAATTGTATAAAACATTTTTTTTACTAAGATTTGATTTATTATTGTAAATTAAATAGCTATACTGAGTTCATTGACAGAATAATACTGCACAGCAGACTAAAACTTTTCGTATCTCTTTAGTACAGCATGAAACGGATAGGCCTACCTACTTACTACTAATTGCTCTTGAATAAAGTTTACAGTGTCATGTTTCATTTTAGTGATTTCGATCCACAATCTTGTGCTCAACCACATTTCATGTCGTACCACCATTCACTATAAAAAATAGTTTTAGTCGTGGAAAGAAAATTTTAGATGGAACACCTGTAATTTCCATCAGTTGTTATATTCGTATGCACAAAATGGTACTATTCTCTCAATTAACAAAGTATAGTAATATCATACCAACATTTAAGTTTTAAAAACAAATAAGTATCAAAATTGTTAAATATTTTCTAAATTCCATTTTTGTTACTTTAAAATATTATTTTTCTCAAAACCAATTTAGCTACACGAATTGTGGAATATAATGGCCATAAGATAAAAAATTGTTACTAATATAAATTACTAGAAAAATTTAAAATAAATTATGCAGATATTGTATCATCTCTAATTTGTATCATATTACTAGATAAATATACTGAACATGTTTGCTTATAGTTGAACTAAAACACAAATAATATTTTAAAAAATAACTCTTACTCGAATTCGATTTGGTATTTTCGGTTCTAAATGTTCCAAATCTGGTTTTTCATCTTTAATTTCTTCAATATTAACTGTCGCTGTAACTTTTTGACCACCTTTATCTACAACTTCAAATGTGTCATCTACATCCTCTTTTTCTTGTTTTATTTTATTAAGGTCAGTTGTTGAAATTATTTTTGCCTTGGACAATACTAATGGTTTTCCTTTCCGTTTTTTTGTCTTTAAGATTTTGCTCATAGCATCAGCCCATGCAGGATTAGACATCTTGAGACTTTCGTTTGTAGTCGCCTCTAATAAATCGCTAGGAACATTCGTCATAATTTGATTGACGTAATGACGTGTGTTAACTGAAAAAATGAACAGAATTAACTAAAAAATAATTAATATAAATTGAGTTATATTAGTAATACTTACTTAAACTCTAAGATGTATGATCTGATTACTGTAATGATAATATTTAGAATTTCAAATTCCAAGTTCCAAGCTATAAAAAAATAGTAACTACTAACAGACTACAGGCAACTACAGTAAAACACGTGAACGTTATCACCTATTATTATTTCAATCTTTTATCACATCACCAACTAAAATAATATTAACTACTGTTTTTTCGATAGAAAGGGGGGGAGTAATGTACTAATGTGTAAAGGAGCGTTTCAAAATCAAAACATTCAAAACTACATCTTCTGCCATGTGCATAATTTTTTTCACACAATCATTATTAAGGGAAGACCATGAACTTAAATCGTATAATAGTAATCGTATTTACCCTAGCATATACTAATCTTGTTAGTTCATCTTGAGGACTGTTAGGCTGTTATCTTATATTATAAAACCATAGGCAATACTCTCTAAAATTAAAATAAACATATATTATACATATTCATAATGGACCAACCGATGTTTGGCACCTGGCTCCCTGGGTCACTTCATCTTACGACATGTGAATAGATATTTTGGCGATTTGTCAAAAATACAATATTATCATTTAACAATCTAAAAATTAGTGCGAATGTAAACTCGGCTCGTGTAAAATAATGTTTAAAAGGTCTATTGTATACTCAGTCCCGATTTTAATTAGGTAAAAATGTTTGACGTGTAAAGTCGGCCCGAATAAAAATAAACTTATAATTTTCTTATAATATTTTTGAAAACTAGGTATTTAGAATTACCCAGAGGATATTACGAGGAGGCGTCTCATTATCCTCCAAAAATTATTTTCATTTTCAATTTTCATATGAGTATTCATAGTATAAAATTCGTTATAAATTTTATAAAAACGTAGATAAAATGTTTCTATGTTGGATCTAATTTTTGATTTAGTACAAAAAATATAAGTAAAATGTATTTTTGTAAAATTGTAAGTGTAAAAAAGTGTAAAACTATAAGTACAACTTTAGTGTAATAATGTAAGGTTATAATAAAATCTATTTTTTTAAATAAAAAGACATGTGTTTGACGTATTCATTCACCGATATTTCCTTATATTTATATTTTGTAAGTGTCAAAATTATGGGGCTGAGTTTATAACCTACCTATTTTATTACCCAAAATTTCTGGTCCTAGTTTACAACAAAAAAGGTAACCGCGAGCCCTGTTTACATTTGCCCAAAAATTAGAGCAGTCAATTATAACAGATACTTATGTATGGAATATATGTATTAGACTTATTAGAGTTTCGAATATTTCGATTAGATATTATTCATGTGATCAAAGGAAACCACATTAGTCACGTAGAAATATTGTGGTAACTACCTATGTATTTACATAAAATTGAAATATTATTCTTTTATTTAATGTATCATATGCACAGTGGCGGCTTGAGTCTTTAAAACTCAAGTAGCAAGTTTCAAAATGACCCACCCACTTACGAACTAAATTTAATAGGATCAATTTAATATTTTTAGGTTCTTCTTAAGTTAAATTTGTTATTAACTTTAACAATTTATGATACAGGGTGTCTCGTGAGGATTTACTCGTTACGATATCTTCTGAAATAATGGAGGTATCATAATTTTGGTTAAGAAGTTAGAAAATATATTTTTTAGATGATCCTGATTCCTGAGAGTAGAACACTCACAAATGTCTGGTATTATAGGAACTGTAAATTAAGCATTTAATTAGATTCATAAATCAACAATACTCTGTATACCCAAATAATTTATGATTATATCTTCAAATAAAAAATTGTTAGCATATATAAATTGTAACAATGTTTTCTTACAATTTATATTCCTTATAGCTTATTTCCATTCAGAATATAATAATACTTTTGATGGAACAAAAAACGAAAATTTTGGTTTCCGTTTTGTATTTTCATATCCTTTGACAGAACACTTTTTAACTTTCATTTGAGTATGAAAAATATATATAATAAATAATAATAATAATTAATATTATAGGTATTTTTTCATGATTTGAAGTAGCATTTTAAATATGCCACCAATGACCATGTTATCTATTCATTAGTTAAGCCACCGTGTACGCTGGTGACAGATGGTGATATCACAATTTTAAAATCATGGAACTCAAGCAGCTGCTCGGATATTGTTTACCCGTTAAAACCTATGAGAAACATGGAAACGAACCAGCGTACCGAAGTGAGTTTCGGAAACGTTTACAGAACGCGGTGTTCAAGGCTACAACTACCAGATTTAATCGAATGGCACAGCGTCGTTGGCTCATACTATATCTATATTTTACATACTACACAAAACTCACGATCACTGTTATCCGTTATCAGAGATATTTTATTTCAGACATTTCAGTTGTAACACTGCTTAGTTTAGTAGGTAGTTAGTAAACAAAATTATTACTCTCATTAGATTTTTCGTTTAGACTGCTCACTTCGTTTACGTTTTGCTTTTCGTAATATCGTTATTACTTTTTTTGAAATTATAGTGGCTTTATTTTGTATTTTTTTTTTATGTTTAATTTATTTAAATAAATTTTAAGTACTGTGAATTTAGTTGACTAAATGAACAAACGTAACTTTCTACTTTTCAAATGTACAATTTTATTGAAATAAAGTTTAAAAATGCGCGTTGATTGGACATTCTAGACCAATGTATTACGCATCAATTAAGTAAAAATTCTGGATTTCTAACGATGTCTACAGCTACAAGGTATTATTACATTATTATTAGTATATTTACTAGAAATACTAATATTAATTAGTTATTAATTAATATTATTTGGTTTAACGCTGTAAATTTTTTTTAATGCTTGGATATTTGAATAATGCAAATTTAATTGTTTGTATTTGTTTTAATAATTCTAATAGTTTATAGTATTTTCAACAATAAATTATATTTAAATACTTTACCATTTATTTTAAACATATACTAGTTTCTCGAATTTGATATAATTTTATCAAAATATATTTAACTTTCATGTTTAATAAACAAAGTTGAGTATCAAACTATTAGTTATTAATAAATAAATATTTTTATCTTTATTTCAGTAGTGATAATTCAGACATCATTAGTAAAATTCAAAAAATAGCTGAAGAGAGTGGAAACAACATATTAGTGCGTAAAATTGTGTGTACTGAAAAAATTATTGACATTCCTTATAATAAGAAAAAATATTCTGAAATATCCATCTCATCATTAAGTAGTTCTTCAGAGTCAAATATTTCAGATTCTGATACTGACAATAGTTCAGGTAATTATGTTTAAAAGCAAACCATTAGAATTTGAATTTAATAAAACAATTGTATTATCAATTTACTATAGATTTGAACAGCGACGTGAACGAAAAATTACAGGACAAGTGTGACGAACAAGTACAAAATATTGAAACACATTTTTATTTCTTAAAAGAAATGTTAGTAACTTATACATATATTTCTCTTGGTAACCAGAAAAAAAGACACTAATAATGAAGTATGGAAAAAAAGACAAAACCAATTAAATATAACTCAATTATAATTAGATACTGATAATAATTAAAAATGTTGTTATTACAGTTTTTAGTTTATACTCCATAAAGACATAGCTAATAAACTAAGTATTAAAAAATATTTAATTTAAAAAAAAAATGAGGGAAGTTAAATATGATTAAAAATATAATAAACAATTGATATAAGACCTACAGATTTAATATGAAAAAAGATAATTTCTCATATCCTATTTTAGGCTGTAATCTTAATTCTGAATACTGAACCATCTCAAAATCCTACAAACCCATTGCTCAATAATTCATTGAAAAAATTCTAGTCAACAATTATAACTAACATTAATTTTCAAAAAAAAAAAAAAAAAACATTAATTTTAAAATCAAACTTAAATATTGAATATTTTATCGATGATGGTGTAAATAGTGATAAAATAAATTTAAAAAATGTTATTAAATAAATTTAAAATTAAATAAATCAGCCACTTCTTCTTTACAAATATTAAGTGGTACTTATGCTCATATGCTTAATAACATAAGTTAAGTTAAAACTTGAATAAACAGTATTTCACTAAAAAATTTCTTTTTTAAGTTGTCAATAATCCTATTTTTTAAACAAAATAAACTCTTTAAATAAGTCCACATTCTTTAGACCAATTTATCCCCTTTTTTCACTAAACTCTGAAACATTAATATTAAACATGTACCCCATATGACAATAATGTTATTCCTAATAAACAATTTGGATTTTAAGTAAATTATTCTATAATTCACTAAATTCATACTTGTAGTCTATTATTTACTGGAGAAAAAAATTAGTATACTGTCTCAGTATTTCTAGTTGATTTGCAACCCTTCGAGAAGGTCTAGTATTCTAAAATTTTGATATATCAACTTATCACAAATACTCATATAAACTTTTCCAACTTTACTCTTAAGAATACCAATAATAACCAGTTTCCAAAATAAATTACACATGATTCCATAAATATATTCCTAACCTCTCAAATTCTTAGCCCAAATTTATCTTATTACATTTCCTAGTAAATTCAACAAGAGATAAGTGTTATAACATTCTGAATTCTTAAGCTTTCATTTTTACCTAAACACTCATAAATTAAACTAGGGCTTAAATTACTAAATAATGTACAGATTGTTAAATTTTCTAATTAAAATTTAAAATATATATATTCCTACATTGTAATAACATCTAAGATGTCATATTAAATGTACATTTTTATATGAATTAATTATTTTATATAATTTTGGAATTTGTATTCAGATTTTCTTTTGTTATTGTTGCATTGCGTTTAGTGATACACATATGAAGAGGGGGGAGTTAAGGAAAATGACTATCTGTCCAGAAATGGTTTTCTAATAAATAAATGTATTCCTAAAAAATGACCTACTATAATTTTAATTTTCCACAAGTTTAGAAAAATAATTATTTAAATAATCATCTCAAAAAATTAAAAACATTATGCATTATCTATTGTATTTAAATTGCATTTTACTCTCTTAAACTAAAATCATTACTCATAATATGTGTTAAGTTAGTTATTATTACATTTGAAATTAATAGTTTGTACACACATATATAAATTTGTTAAAAGTAAAATAATTTCAAATAAGATTTGCTTTTTTAAAAAAAAAATAAGCATCAACTTTACAAGTAAACTATTTCTAATCTTACAATCATACAATTGAACTTTTTTAACCATTATAATTTGAAATCAGTTTTTGTCTCTTTTCTTTTAACTTTTCATAAACTTTTTTAATACATCTGATAAATTATATGTTCTAATTCTCTATACTATATTTGTTATGTAGGTTGTATAGTGAAAGAATAAGAGAAGTTGAAGAGAAGTTAGTTGAAGTGAGATTAGGTACAGCTAAAGAATACCGTGTACCTTTACAAGAATTACAAGAACAAATGAAATCTCGACTTGAAGTAGCATCTGTACTAAGACAATTCAAATTAACAAATTTAAAACATAAATATGAAGCAGAAGAACAAGCTATAAGACAAAATTTTGAGGTAATATATAATATTATTATTTTTTTATGAAAATCTGATGAAATTACATGTTTTTATCTTTCCCTTTTAATAAAATTCAAAATTACCTAATTATGTGTAGAAAAAAGATAATCTATATTTAATTACATATACCTATTAGATTTAAACTATTTATTATTATTTCAGAATAATAAAGAAATTTTATATGATACTATAAAAGCTGATTTAGAAGAAAAAATTCAGCGATTAGAAGAAGCACGTAATGAAGTAGATATAGATGCCTCTCTTTGGTTAGGTCGTAGTTTAACTCGTAGTGGACGAGGACGTGGAAGACGTCCCTATGGGCATGTACAACCCAAGCGTAAACCTGTTATTGTATCTGGACCATGTATAGTCTACAACCTCAGAGAACATGAAATACTTGAAGATTGGACCACAATCAAAAAGTTGTTATCGTCGTCAAAACGAAAAGAAAATGCAGTGCAACGATATAAACCATATGAATACAGCAACAAGGTATTTCAGTAAGTTCCTTTGTTTGTATTTTAAGTTGGGACTACATCAAAATTTAACTATTATAATCTCATATAATGAGTAAACTCTTTATATGTTGATCCCTTATATTACACTTGAAACTTTGAATTAAAATCATTCAATATGTAATTGGTATCTCTATTTATGTCAAATTATTAATTGTAAAGAAGCATTTTTATTTTTCTGTACCTTACAAAATACATTTTTGAATGATTTAGAAAGGGGTTTCTATTTGAATTAATAAAAAAACCATTATATTACCATTTTAACTCACATATAGATTTAATTATTTAATAATTTGTTAGTGTTTTATAATAAATTAATTGTTTTCAATTTTAATTGAATTGAGTGATCTATGTACGAGAAATTAACTTTACCAAATTTGACCATTTAAACTTAACATATATTATGTATTAGAATATTAAAATTTTTCCATGTAATTCAAATTATAAATAAGTGTTGCATATAATTGTATTAAATGTATATTATATAAAAGATTCAGTCTTTATGTATTGTTTTATTATTGAAAAATGTATTTTTACTAATTGTAGGCGAACCATCATAAATTATTTGTCTAGTAACTGGGTACTGTGGAGTTTTGGATGATTGGTATTGATGCTGTCTTGAGTAGAGGCCTTGACTAAATGGACTAGAATTACTGATTGGATATTTTGTTTGTATTACTCTATCTAGAAAATTATTAAACTTTGATGTTGCAACTGTACTTGGTTCCAATGATTTTGAATCATGACAATTCTAAAAAACATACAGTAATACATATTAAATATTTGATAAGAGAATATATACAACATTGCAATATTTACAATTAATATTTCATCAGCACCGCATTCTGCAGCAACAGTAGAAGGCGACTTCTTACCACGTTCTGGAGCCATATCCAATTTGGTACCACAAACTAAAATAGGTACCTAATACACATAATTTTAATTATTAAGAATATTAAGATATATTTTTATAAAATATTTATATTCATATCAATTTAAATAAAGCATACTTGAATTTAAATGGTTTTAAATTTAAGAGTATGTAAGTGCATTATTATTTATTTTTTCTCTGACCCAGGTGTACTATAAATAAAACACAATCATAAATCATCGTTTCTATGATTTAAGATTAATCTTAAAATAAAATCACCTGTTATAACTATTATTATAGATGGTTGAAATATCAGTTTTATGTTATTCAATTAAAAAATTAATTGCTGTACATTTAAATGGATATCGAGTTGTTTTGAGACAATATTTAAAAAAATATAAAATAAAAATTATATTATTCTATAATTTATGTAAAGGGAGATTTTACTGAAGACTAAAATATAAAAAATAAATGATTTTATATGAATTAATTATGTCCATGTTGATGAATGTGGGCCAGAGAGAGGTTCATACAATGCATTGACATCCTCTTAAAATATTCACTTTTATTGACTTATTATTTATGTATTCAAAATAACTTTAATCTAATTGAATAATCTTTTTACATTGATTGTAAACATTCAGTTTGCAACTATGACTCGTACAGTCATACTTAAAATTAATTAATTAATTTAACTTAATGCTAATATTTAATATTATGAACTGAAAACCAATTTTTTGTTATTAATTTTAATTGTTTTTAATTAAATGTATTTATTACTCTGTTTGAGCCAACTAGTTGTTCCATGTCAAATCCATCTGTACATTTATATTTTGAGTGATTATCCTTATTCAAAATTTCTGCCAACCACTTATGTAAATTTTCACTAGATTTAAGGTTAGTTAAATCATACACTAAAATAATACCTATTGAAAAAAAAAACATAAATAATTTGGTAAATAATGTTTGGAAACTATCATAGTATATTAGTATCTTACCATGAATACCATTATAAAATATATATCTAGTATTTTTATGATTTGAACTACCTCCAATGTCCCACATTTCTATAAAACAATTGCGTTGTCTAGATGTTCCTTCCATATACTTGTACAATTTTATTTCAACTGTTACTCCAACAGTCCATTTAGGATTTTTTACAATGTTATTTTTACACATGAGATTCACTAAACAAGTTTTGCCAACACCTAAATAACTTTTTAATTTATATTACATATATAGAATACATTTTAACATATTATACAATATGATTAATTATTTAATATGTCAAAAATTAAGTAAAATTTAGTTTTCATTAATCACATACTTATGAATAAATAAGTTAATAAGTATATATAAATTAATTTTTAACTGAACTATTGTTTAATATTCAATTTCAAGTTTTTTCATCTGTCACAACATAGTAAAAAACATTAATAATAATTCATTTCAAAATGTATTTTTCAACAGACTGATTACAACATATGGAAACATGAACATTGGTTATACTATTAATATATTTTTATAGTCATTAAACAGTTACCCGAATCTCCAACAACCAACACTTTAACGCTGTCGGTTGAAGCCATTGAAATCTCCATTTTTAAAAGAAAATTTAAAAGATGATTCAATGTTATTAAATATATAGCAACTGAAATATTGGAAATAGAATTTCTAAACACCAAACAATAGTGGTAGGTATAATTTACACTGAATTATTAAAAAATAAGACAAGATTAATACACCGTTGTGACATTGTCTAACATCAATAGTATTTAAATGTTTAGTTTAATGTATATTAAATTAATTTGATATTTTACTAGTTTCTAAAAAGTGATAAGATTGTGATGATAAGAATAAGAAAAAAGCAACTTGATATTATTTATTTTTACTGTGATTTCTACAATAGACCTTTTGGAATATTATTATTCAATAGAATATAGAAGTATAGAGTATATACGTACGTGGTAATACGGATGCGGTGTTTAAAACAGCTTTTTAAAACGTAAAATGTACTTTTATTCCAACGGCCTATTGTTCCATAAACTATTTACATAGGTATACCACTGTACCTAATATATTTTTGTTCCAATAAGACTCGTTATTCCAAGTTGCATTTGTACTAAAGAACTTATTTTCAATAGATGTTTTTACTGAGATTATTTAAAGCCCAGGCAATCTCGAGAGTCTAGTAAAATGATTATACTTTATTCCTTTCAATTTAGTTTACGAAGTCAAGATGTAAATTTAGAATGAATATTCAATTTTATTTTTATGTGTAATGGAATAAATATGACATAAGTTCATTTTAATAAAATTAGTATATCGTCCATTGGTCAAAATTCAACTCTTAAAGCCATTTTAAGTGTAAAATGAACACTCACATATTAAAAATTGAATTTATATTCATATAACTCTTTTTCGCTCAGTAATTTTATAAACTCGAACAATTAAAAAACGAATAACCACGTAAATACATATTTTAAATTTGGATTCACCAAATATTTCTATTATAAACAATTTTCTTTACATTGTACATTTTTTAAAACATTTGGTTCTCATTGGGCTATACTTAATGTCTTAATGACATAAAAACTTGTTTTTTTCCATAAAATTTTGCTAGACAAAAACTTTGAAATTAGACGTACATTTTTAATAATTATTTTTGAATATCTGAAATTAGAATTTAGAACACAAATCTTCATAAGTTTTTCGTATACATATCATTTAAATACTTTTTAAGAGTTTAAAATTTAAACGTTAACGAAATCCATTAAAATCACCAAATTTATTTATTTCATCACAATTTGTTCTAAAAAAATTATTTCTTGCAGTAATTCACCTAATCAACTTTTTCTTGATAGTCATTTGTACACCAACTGTTTTGGAATAAATGTTTTCAAGAAGTATAGTTATTACTTATTGTTCTGTGTTATTATCAAGGTGGATATAATATATCCACCTTACTTATTAGCTAATAAGATATAGATATAGATGAAATATCTTTTTTGTAATATTATTCTGACTAGATAATTCAATGATTGATTCATTGACATATTAACTACAGAATAATTATGTATATAGTATTATAATAATATTTTTATTAAATAATAAATGTCAGCGACACCAAACTAGACAGAATCGGTAAGTGTTTTGTATAAAATGTAAATTCATGTCATTGTCATTCTAGATTTAAAAACTTGGATAATAAAAAATATTTAAAATATGTAATATTTTTTTTTATAGATTATATTTCCGTGATCAGTACTCAGTAGGGTTTTTGTTCATCATGTAGATGTTGGGCTATCGAGATATCAACGTTCGCTACCATTTTCTATTTATTTAACCATTGGCTACACCGTACACGTTCCCACCCACTACGAATCGTCTCCCTCGTGGATGTTCGGCCACCTCTCATGAAATAAACAAATCCAAATTCTTTTACGCACCACCACTACCGAGCACAACACATAGAACCACGAGTTTTATTTGTGCTCCGGCCATTCAGTACTGCTATTCCGACTCGCGCTGACCGCTGATTTTTTAAATTCAATTTAATATTACACACGATATCAAAATGAGTACTGAAACCGTAAATGCGTTGGTGTTCGACTACTTGAACTCGTTGGATCAGAACCTTGCAAACATGTTCCAGACCAAGACTAAAGCCGTAAGTATATTACAATATTATGGAAACCACGTGCGTGCCGGTGCCTGTGTTTTAAACTATCTTTGTAGGTTCACAACCATCTGTCTACTGATATTTTAATTTATCTCGAATGTACACCCAACAGCCGAGTTGACGCACAGGGTTTCTTTTTTTTTTTTCAGGCTATATAGAATAAAAATGTCTGTTATTGAAGGTTTTTTTAAATTTTAATTTCTTACACGTGGTTCATCGATAACTAACGTTTTCAAGCGTATTGTTGCATTCCAGCATTTAAGATCCTGTATTTATATGTATTATTAATCAATGTTGACCTTGAAATTCTTCACTCAATTTCTTTTTTATGGTTTTTAGATAAATTTTATCTAGTAGTATTGATATTAACATAAAGTTACTCTGGTCTTTACTAGTTGTTACTACGGCCATTTACTAAAATAGGTAAAACCTTATTTTGAAGAATGTATTTTTTCTTTGATTTTTAATTCCTAATACAACAATTGTGTAATTTTATTTTTATTTAAAATTTTAGTCAAAATTGCAAAGAGGACAAACTAAATTAACTCAGCTGATCGATGACCATTTGAAGTATGTATAATAAATATCATGCAAAATTGTTTACAATAATTCTTAATTATGTTATTTGTAATTTTTAAAATATTTTCAGGACTTCTAAAAAAACAATTAAGTTGCAGAAAAAAGGACCTTGTAAGTTAAATATTTTTGTTATATGCATTAATATATTTTAATATCTGCGTATAAAGTAAAATTGTTTTGTATAATTTAAACAATAAAGTGTATGAGATTCAGTACAAAGAAAAGGAAAAAAAGTATAATAATTTTAATTTAGCAGGGTCACGGCATCAGGTACATTTAAGTTGCTTACTGGGGACACCAGGAATAAAGTTGGTGGATAGATCAAGAGATTTTGATGATTATGAAATTTAGAATGCAATCGTTTATAGAAGGTTTTTGCAACGTGTTGGAATGGTTAGGTCTCTATGTAGAGTGTCGTTTGATACATATTATGGGGATTTGGTTATTTGACTGGGACATTTTGATTCGAATATTTGAATCTTGTTTAAGTTGGACAGGTTAGCTAGTCCCATATGCCCAGCTCGGTTTGATTAAATATTTATGTAAGATACAAGTTTGTGTTGTCATACGAGTAGATAACGTAGAAGGCGAGAGGAGTTATTTAAAGCTCTTTTGATATGTATGTAAATTGTCCTGGTTAGTCTGCGGTCAAGGTGTGGACTTAGGTAACAAACAATTTGTAAAAAAGGAAGAGGTACATTGTTCAGATAGACAAGAGAACAGACTACTTGTCTGAGGATTAAAGTACAATGGATGGATTTTGTTTCATATTATTTTATCCCCCAATCTTTGTACCAGGGTGATAATAGATGGTTTTAGATGAGGTTTGAGGCTATGTCAAGATCGGAGTGGATGACCTTGTATTCTTATAATAAACCTTTAATTTCTATACATGATATAAGTATGTAACCACATTTATTAAATTTCTTTTCACTTTTCTTTATTGTTATGATAAAAAATTCAATACCTACATTTATATTTGATATTATTCTGTTAGTATTAAATATTGAATTTTATGAATCATTGGTAATGCGATGCAGTTTTAAGAATGTCTTAAATTAAAATTCATGTTCTGTTGTTAAAATGTATTGTATAAGTTTTACTTTTTTTATCTTCATCTCAATCAGTCAATTAATATTTTTACTTTTTTTTATAACTTGTCAAGTGTTCATTTTTTAATATTCAATTCTTTTGTTGATTGGTATGAATTATGGTTGAGTGAATTGGACATTTTATTGGCTTTCACTTAATTTTTATTTTGAACTAATTATATGAGCACTTTTTGTACTTGGATTCATATTTTGGCTTAATTAAGTATTGTAGTTTAACTTAATATATAATATATAAAATAATCTACTAGTAGTAATCAATCATCTTCATGTAAATCTTTGGATATGAGCTATTTTTGATGAATTTGATTCTTTTAAATCAATTGTAGAATATAATAAAATAATAACAACAAATACAATTAGCCCAATGTCTTGTCTCTAGTTCATCAGTTCTTATTAAAATAATTACTCTAATAGTAGTAGATTTTAATGTCGATAATAATAAAAACTATTTTTTTATGGAAGTTATTCAATTAAAGATTTGCATGTCTAAGTGAATAAATTATTTTAAATCTGATGATCATTAAATTAACTCAATTTTTAATTTATTTATTTATCCAGCCGTGGATCAAATAATTAAATTAAGCAATGGTAAAGCAGCTGCAGTCGCTGATGAAGAATCTGAAGAAGAGAGTTCTGCTGATGAAGTAGCACCTAAAACAAAAATTAATGTTACAAAAACAAAGAAGGTAGAAGAAAGTTCTGAAGAAGAAAGCTCAGATGATGATGATGAACCACCTGTAAAAAAAGGTATCATATCTTTGTAGATTATGAATTTTAGATAATTAATTTACTCCTTAAATATTAAATATAAATTCAATAATTAGATGATATTGATAAACTCAAGATAATAACAGTAATATATAACTTATTGATTTATAGCATGCATTGCTCCAGTTAAGAAGCCTGTTACAAAAAAAGAATCCAGCTCAGAAGAAGAGAGTTCAGAAGAAGAAACTCCTGCTCCAAAACAACCTGTTACTAAACCAGTTGTAATGCCTCCTGTAAATAAGAAAAACACTGCAGAAGAATCATCTGAAGATAGCTCTGAAGAAGAAAGTTCTGAAGAAGAAAAGCCTGCAGTCAAGAAAGCCCCTCAGGTACCTGTAAAAAAGGTAGTACCCGTTAAAAAGGCAGAGCCAGAAGAAAGTTCAGAAGAGGAAAGTTCTGAAGAGGAAACCGCAGTGAAAGTTCCGGCTAAAGGTATCGTTTTCACCTATTCATTTTTATTTACTAAGTTAGTAGACACTTTTTAGAGAAAATAATAATTATTATGTTATTATAAGTTGACTTTTCAACATAACATGCTTTATTAAAATATAAATATGGTTACTGTAATTTTTCAGTAGTTGCAGCTAAAAATGGAAAGAAACAATCTAGTTCTGAAGAAGAAAGTTCTGATGAAGAAGACACCCCCCCAGTAAAGAAATCAACTGTCCAGCCAACTGCAAAAAAAACTGAAGAATCCAGTTCTGAAGAAGAAAGTTCTGATGAGGAAACTGTAGTTAAAACTCCAGCCAAAGGTATATTTAAAAAAATATATCATTGTATAATAGCTTCATAATTGTGTTTTTTTGGTAGCTGCTGTTTCTGCAAAGAAAACCCAAAAGGAAGAATCTAGTTCTGAAGAGGAGAGTTCAGAAGATGAAACCCCAGCTACTACCAAACCATCGAAAAAAAGTAATTAGTCAATTTTTTTTTCATCATGAATCTAATATTAATTATTTATATTTGTATTTCAGCCGTAACTAAACCAGTTGTTGCTAAAGAAGAAAGTGAAGAAGAATCTGACGATGATGATGAGGAGGAGGAGGAAGAGGAAGTCAAAAAGACTCCAAATAGTCAGGTATAAATCTGTGTTCTTATAACATTTTACTTGGTTATAAGGCATTTAATATTAGTTTTTTACTAAATTAGACTGTAAACTTGATTATTTTTAGTTTTAAGATACTTGATATCAAAGTTGATAATTGTCTAAAAATATAATTTTTAACTGATTTTACTGCAACTTAAAATAATTTGTTTTGTTTAGATCAAAAATCAGCCATTTGTCAAAGCAACAAATGGAGATGTAAGTAAATTTAAATTTTACCTTTATACAAACTATTTTGGAAGAACTTTTTTGTCCAAGGGTTGGGCTTGGTACATTCTTATAATACCCCGTATAATATATGTACATTTAATATATTACTTATAATGTATTTTATCGTAAAATAAAACATAAACAATTATTTTAGAATAAAATATTAGTGGGAAACATGGAACAATATGATATTGGTAACAACTCTTTTGACTCTGATAAAAAGAAAAAACAACAAAATAGGCGATCAGATCCTTATAGACGTGTCCGTGATGATAACGTCAGTGTTGATGGGCGTCTTTTGGATAATTCACTAAAAGCAAAGGTAAGGTTAGCCTTGATTTTTGTGGCTAACCAAACTGGCGCATGAAAATAAATTTATATCAATAATACTTAAAATGAATAGTGGTTTTTTTATTAAAATTCTTCCAAAATAGTAAAATATACTGTTTTTTGTAATTATTATTTTTCATGCTCAGTTTGGATTAGTTCACTAATTAATATTACTCTCATAGGATGAAAATGGAACCAGCAACAAATGGGGTGAAGACCGACAGGGAGGTTTTAGAGGTGGTAGAGGCAATAGAGGAGGATTTGGATTCCGAGGTGGTCGTGGTGGCCGTGGAGGTTTTAATCGTGATGATGATGATCAAAATGGAGGCGGAAGAAACAGTTTTGGTAGAGGTGGTGGTGGTCGTGGAGGTGGTTTCAAACGTAAATTTGATGACTCTGGTGATGGTGAAGGTGAAGGAGGTGGTTTTAGAAAGAGTTTTGGAAATGGAGATGAAAATGGTGGTGAACGTCGCAGTTTTGGAGATAAAAGAGGATTTGGTGGTAATAGGTTTGGTGGTGAACGAGGAGGATTTGGAGGCCGTGGTGGTGGTGATAGAGGTCGAGGAGGATTTGGTGGTCGTGGTGGTGGTGGAAGAGGTTTTGGTGGACGTGGTGGTGGAGACCGTGGCAGGGGTGGCCGTGGAGGTAGTGACCGTGGCAGTGGTGGTTTTGGTAAAGACAGATATTTCAATAAAAGTTTTGACTCTAATAGTTCAACACCACAAAACAAAAAAATTAAATTTGATGATTGAGTAAGTATTTACATTTTTATACTTGAATGTATAATTTGTATTTCTACATTTAATTGTATACTAGTTAATTATTTTAAGTGTTTGCATGATAACCTTTTTTTATTGTATTTTCAGAAAGGTCAATATGAAAATTGGGGTAAGAAAGCTGCTCTAGACTTACAATACACAAAAGGAAAATCATTTAGACACGAAAAAACAAAAAAAAAACGTGGGTCTTATCGGGGTGGACAAATTGATGTAGGTGTTAATTCCATTAAATTTGACGATTAATTACATAATCGTTTACAACTTTTTATTTTTTCAACGTAATTATTATTGTTTTTGAAACAATTCCTATCATTATTACAATTTCATTTTTAACTAAATATAAACAAAAGTTTGTAATTGCGTTTTCTTAATTTCTTCTTATATTAATAAATAAACTATAGTTTCGTGTATTTTAAGTTTTAAAGTAAGATTTGTATATAAGTAATTTTTAAGTGACTGTAATTAAAAGTTATGTATTCATTTTTGAATTAAGATATAATTTTAATTATTATTAATTACCTCATTTAAAAAATTTAATATATGTTAAAAATTATATTTTTTTAAAAAATATAAGTGGTACCATAAATTAACTGTTATTGATTTTCTTTCTAAAAAAATCCTCCATGTAAGAAAGCTTCTCTAACTTTTTTGTTATGAGCCTCCCTTAATTTATTAAGAAATCGTTAGGGCCTTTTAATCAAAATCATTAATTATTTTACGTCCTACCAAGTTTAGGTTAGGTATATATTATATATTTCATAGTCCACCAATCATGTAAACATGACCTCCAATTTGAGAAGCACTGATGTAGAAAAGACCATACTAGATACTCCATAAGACCAGGTTAGGTCTCTTGTGTTTTACAATTGTAACATGATTTGGCTTTGATGTTATAATGTGAATTAGCTTTCTAATTTACTAATTATTTTATTTAAGTATACATGTTGGCAGAATTAAATTTAAACCTAATAAATTTGTTAGTACATGTATCCTGTTACTAGCCATTTCACTATCCAAGTAAGATGATGGTTAGTGGTCATTGGAGTGTGTTCTTATTACTTTCCTTTTTAAAGTTTATGTGCTATAAATTTAAAATTCCTAAATAATTAATTTATTATAATTTATTTAATTTGAAGTAATAATATAATGCGTTTCATAATTTATTATAATAGTATACCAAATTTCAAAAAATTTAATTTCTATAACCAGATCCTGTATTATCAATAATCAAATGTATGTGTTACAAGAAAGTATTTTTTGTTAGTAGTTTAATATATAAATTTGCACATACTGATTATAGCTTCATTTCACTAACACTTGGCTTACATTTTTTAACTCCAAATTATTTCTTCATTTCGCCTTTGTCCTATCAAAATAAGCAACATTGACGGTAATTCAGTTTTTGTTAAAAATACATAAATTAATTTAAAATTTAATAAATAATTAGACATTCCTTAATCGGATAATTGTACGTTTGGTACAATCACGCGTGTTTCATGTTCGAATGTCTTACCTAATTATCCACCCCCATTGAACGACGATTCGTGTGGGGTTGTACAAACAAAATCATTGAATATATTGCATTATTATTATTCATGATCAAGATAACTTATATGGGATTTAATTAAAGACTAGGAAATTCAGAGTTGTCACTTGGTGTATTGTCTTTTATCATCCTATTAGTATTGATTATAAATTATGAATTGGTAATAACAGTTTATATATCCATTCCTAGTTTCATTTTTATTTCCTTGATTTACACAAAACTAAAACATTTTATTTCGACTTCAAACATTCACTATTTATTACTATTAAATTTTATTTGAATTTCGTTTTTTTTTAATGCATGATTTCAAAAATGACGTCAGATTCTTAGTACTCAGTTTCGATGCGAGAATCGCCGAAAATTTAATAATCGATCAAAATAAGGTCAAAGGTGATGTTTGATTGATAGAGTATAGATGGCCTTTATAAAAAATGTGTATACTATCTAAATCTATATCTAATTGAATTAATAATCTATCCGGGTAACACCAGTTCATAATCTATAGAAATATATATATTTTAGTTATCTACATTGAGTTAATATGTACTTAAAAGGTTGTAACTCAAAAATTCCTTTATAGTGTACTGCATTCTTGGTTTTTTTTTTCTTTTCCTGGCTCTAATGGCACTATCTATGTGAAGTAATTTGAACTTTTTTTCAAACAAAGTTCAAAAATACACAATGTTTTGTATATACAAAACTACCATCACGACATTAGCAGATTTAGATGCCAGTTTTTATGTTTTACTATTTTATCATAATCATTGAGTATTTGAAATACAGTAGCTAAGTATATTCTAACTAGTACGTCACATTACATGTAAAATTATGGTGAAAATCATCTCACATTGGTGTATTTTTTTTATAGTTATCGATAATGCTTGAATGTTCCCGCTCTTCCACGAACCACAATGGTTCTCAAAATCATGTGTAATCTATAATCAATATAGATTGCAGGTTATGGGTAATTTTGATGTTTTTTGTTTACCTACTATACATTTCTGATAAAATTCTTAATCGACGACACAACACAAAATACTTATTTTGTGATAGGTATAATAAAAATTAAAAATTGGGTGAAATTATATTGCTTTTTATTTTCATTTATCCCACTATCCATAACAACTGTTTATTGTTTTATCCAAAGGTAGTAATGTATTGCTGCATTCTGAACAATTTATGACATTTATGCGGAATACCATTCAGATTCAAATGACCCATCGGGTATGGCCAAAGTCACCAGGAAATGGGAAATGTTCCCTGGTCGAAACCGATTCTGCTGTGACGGCCGGCTCATGATGGCACCGCATGCGGCAGTGTTCTACATAAATGTGATCCTCATAATTGGTACGAGCGTCCTCTTCTTTGTATTCGAGTGAGTTAAGCCTACATAATATTATATTCTGCTTTACTAGAATTCTATGATGTGATAAATTATTTGTTTTTTTTTTATTCTAGCTGTCCATACCTTAGCCGTCGTGTGACTCCTGTGATTCCAGTTATTTCAGGAGTGTTATTTCTCTTTGTCATTGGCTCGTTATTCAAGACTAGTTTCACGGACCCGGGTATTATTCCCAGGGCGACTGATGACGAAGCTGCTTACATCGAGAAACAAGTTTGTAAGTACAATATTATTTATTTTCAAACTTAATATTTTTTTTCAATTTATTGAACTGGTCGGCTTTTATTTAATTGCTTAAAGTGCTGTAATACAATTCTTTTAATGATTAATTTTATTTTGTTTTTAGAATTACATTTGGTGCTTGATAATAAGATTAAATATTGAATAAAAATTAAAAATTAATAACAGTCTTCTTTCTTTACAAAAAGATTTAATGAACTTTTCATTTGAACCTTGACAAAAAAAAAAACAGTGTTTATTTTATAGTTATTTTTTCATATAGTAAGAAACATATCTTACTTTTCAAATCAACCTATATTTACAATTTTTTGGACAATAATGAAAATATAGTTTGTTCAATCATATATCTCTAAAAATGTTTATTTTTATATTATTTCATGTATAATTAGTACATTTATTAAATAAAATATTAAAGTGTGAAATAATTTATTTAATGCATTACAATTTAGACATAAGTATACCAAACAATGGAGGAACGCCCACTATACGACCACCCCCTAGGACCAAAGAGGTGGTCATCAAAGGCAATTCAATCAAGTTAAAATATTGTGTAACATGCAAGATATTTAGACCGCCAAGAGCTTCCCATTGTAGTTTATGCAATAATTGTGTTGGTAAGTTTTATTAGGATTTTCAGTATTTAGTTATATAACACTATATTTATTGTTAATTAAGGGTGTCTGAGTATTTTGTTTAAGTATATAATCTTGCCTCACAGGAAAAACAAACATTTCGTTTAATAGTCATATTTTTATATTTTTTATTTTGTTTTAATGAAAAAAGTTTATATAGGTTATATTGGACTCAGATTAAAAAAACTAATTTCAGAGGTTGTAATAAACGTTTAAATAATAACTTTTAAGTATTTTTAAATATATTTTCCTGCTGTTATTTAAAGTTGAGTCCCATGTGACTTCAAAAAAGATTTCTGCTTACAAATAAAATAAAAATTATCAAAATCCAACTATTTTTCTGAGATTGATTTTAACAATTAAAAAAATGGTTTGATTTTATTTTTCTTATATAATTGTTATACTTCATATCTAGAAATGTTTGCCCCTTAAAAATATGATGCTGATGTTTGATGTATTTATAAATATCAATTAATATTCTTTTACTTACATCTTATGATATATTGTTAAAATTTAGAAAATTTCGATCATCACTGTCCATGGGTAGGAAATTGTGTTGGTCGTCGGAACTACAGGTTTTTCTATATGTTTATTGTTTGTTTATCTTTACTTATCATCATCGTGTTCATTGGAGCAGTACTACATTTATTTTATTGTAAGTGGTTTTCCAATTCTAATCAAATTTTTTTTTATAAATATATATTTTTTTCATACTTTTGTTTTTTTATATTTATAGTATCTGAAAATAGATTAATGGTAGATGCTATTTCTGAATCACCTACGAGTGTAATAGTAGTAATTATTACATTCTTTAGTTGTTGGAGCGTAATTGGACTGGCTGGATTTCATACATTTCTCGCTGCATCCAACCAAACGACTAATGAAGATGTTAGTATATTTTGTTGTTGTGTGTATTGTATAACGTATTGTTATAATAAATATAAATACTAAAAATTTGCAGGAATGGAAGATAATCTCTTTTATTTAATTAGATTAAATATATAGAATAATTCTTTATATAATAATACATGGTTATTTACATGCATTTAGAATACATTTTCTTTTTCTTTTCTTTGTTCCATTATGAAAAAAATTAATATTTATTAAAGTAAAATAATGTAATTTTCTGAAATACTTAGTTTATGTTTAATTATATTCATTTTAAATGCTTATATTAACTATTGATTAAATAAATACTTTTTAATTAATATTATTATTCTTCAGAAAAAATATTTTAAATTAAAATTGTCATTGTATAAATTGGTTTTAAAAATAAATTAATATTTTTTATGAACTATGAAAGTTTATTTTATTAATTTTAACTATGGTAAATTTTCTTTTAAATTAAATGGGTTAAAATTAGTTAAGTTATTAGTATATAATTATCATTATTTACTTCTTCCATCCCTGTAAATTAAAATGTTTTCTGATAAATAAACCTATAATATATTGTAATAGATTAAAGGATCTTTTGCCAGTCGAACAGGACGGCCAAATTCCAATCCATATAGTCGAGGTAACATCTGTGCCAATTATTGTTATGTATTGTGTTCTCCTCGTCCTCCAAGTCTTTTAGGTATTCATAAATATTAGTTTATTGTTCTAAATAATTTTAATTTACTCTATATTTTTCAGATAGACGTGGTGTGGTTTTATCATTAACCGAATCTAAATCATTGAACAAAAGTCAGAGTAGAGATACAGTTATATCTAATAAAGGGTTTGAAGTTTCTGATGCACCTCTTAACCAAGTAATGTGTAATAACATTGTTTCAATTTTTTGTAAATTTAACTGAATTATACTTTATAGAATGGCAAAACAAATACTGATGAAATACAATTGCATCAATATGGTTCATCTAGTATGTTACAACCAGATAGTTTAGACCGCAATCAACACACATTTACAACATCAATGCCAAGTATTCATCATTCGCAAAATAATCATGTGCATCAAAGTCATATTATAAATGGTTTGTATCAAAAGCCACCAACCTCTCATTCTTCAATCCTTATAGCATCACATCATTACCCAACTGACTATTTTTTAGTTCCCACAAACCCAAATTATTTTTATGCTAGTTTACCTTTGCGCAGGGACCGTGCAGCAATGTATTATTCAGCTGTGTCTCGTGTACCTAGTTATCGTTGTAAGAACAATCAAAAACTTTACTATAGCCACTGCAATGAGCATGGTGGGGGTACCACATCAACTAGGATGCACTTATCAAATATAAATAAAACTAATTAAATTAATGCTCATCTTTTTGGGAACTATAAAGAAAATAATTTAATTGTTAATAAATGTTTTTTCTTTTTAAATGCCTTTCACTACCATGTAAGTTGATTAGGATTAATTTTTATTGGTAAGTGAACTTAAGCATGAGGTTGAATTTAAATAAATATTTTAATCTATTCATTTTTAATTAACGGTGTTTGTATAACTATGTAGGTGTGAAATTCAACAAAAGTGTAACTTCATTGTCTAACACATTCAATGATACTGGCATATATGAGACCATTGAACCGGGTCGATTAGATGCAGAACTAGATTTAGATGATGGGTCAAAAACTATATCTGGTGCTCCTCCACTGAGTGCTAGTCGGCTACAACTACTTCAGGACACGACAATGATCGAGTCAGCTTTAGACCTAGATTCATTAGAAGATGCATCATCAGTTGGTACTGGCAGCCAAGTAAAATTGGTTAAAAATAAAAACACATTATGACTAAACTAGATTGAAGAAAATAAATTATGTACCTGTTAATTTTTGTAGTCATACATAAATGAGAAAGTCCTTCTGGCGTTTAGGCACTTATTAAGGAAATTTATATATTGTTTTAATGTGACTTAAAAGTAAAATTCACTAATATTGTTGGTTGCAATATTGTTATTTACCACCAACTGACTGCCCAATCAAATTGTTTTAGGATTAACAATTTTAATGTTATTAAATAAGTGCCTTTTGCTTTATTTATTATTCTAATTAGGTCCTAAAACTAATGTCTAACATTTTTCAAGTATTTAATTTCATTACTAAACACCATGTCATATTTTGCACTTTTCTAATTTGGTCCTTTAAGTTATTAATTCAAATACATATATTTTTTTGTATTAATAAAATAACTTAATTTAATTATAGTATTGTTATATGGCATTACACAAGTGTTGTGGCTAAGGTTTGACTTAAATATGCCAATGAAAAAATTTTTAATTTGTAATAGTCAGGGTTTATGAATAGGTAATTATTATTGTTAATTTTTTCTTTTTTTAATAAAAAAAACTAACGATTTTTTTTTTGGTGTTACCATCTTCTATAAGACTTTTAAACATTCTAATAGGTAAATCAACTATTTATTTATTTATTTTTATTAATAATTAGTATGTATTTTTTTTTTTTTTTTTAATATTGTTCATAAATTTGCGGTTGTGCTTTTACTTCAATTAACGCATTAGTGCCTCTTTCTTGGAAATATTTTTTTCTTTTTATAATTAATGTTATTGATAAAGTTGATTAATTAGATGAAAGAAATTTAATATATATTTTTATATTCTCACTGTTCAATGTTTAAATTGTTATTTGTTTTTAAAGGTAAAAATAGGGTTTATGATATAACTTTAAAATTTCTTAACATGACATCAAAATAATTTTTGATTATTTTCTAGTAAAAATAAAAAACAATTATAATATGTCTAGTTTGTTTTCTTTGTAAAAACTTTAACAGTGTTTTTATGATACAGTTGTAAAGACATTTTTAATAATTGATACATAATTTATCCATTTATTATTATTTAAAGCAGTAATATATAATTATTTTTTTACTAGTAATACATTTTTATTTATATTTATATTTTGCATATAAGTTATTAACAGTGAATTATGAAGGTGGATTATAGTTAATTATTGTGATCATTTGGTAACATAAACAAGTATTACAATTAAATTGAGGATAATATATTAAAACTTATATTTTAAATTTTTATGTATATACTTGGGTTTTATAAGAACACTATTTCACTGATTATTTAAATTATTGAAAGGGCTATATTGTGTTATGTGTATTATACTCTGTTACTATGATATATAATAATAATAGTAGTATATTAATTATGACAATTGTGTATACCATTGATTCAAAATGTCTTATTATATGTTAAGATAAATATTATTTTTTTAATATTAATTGCAATACAATCTTGGATTAGCTAACAGACATCATTAGTGAAGCAGTATAGTTTCTTATAAAATGCTTTTTTAATACTTTAAAAGAGAAATACAGCTATCCAAAATTTGACAAAGTATTAATATATAATTAACATCTTAATGTCATCTTAATTTTAAACAAAATAATTTTCAAAATGTATGTACAGTTTGTTTTCTACTTTAAATAATAATGTTTATTATTACTATCAAGTATTCAAAAATGTATGTAGTTTCTTGTTTAACATTAATTTATACTTTGATAAGATAAATGTGCGCTCAGAAACCATTTGAAAAGTTTTTTCAAAAATAATTTTACATATTTAATGTATCCTATTTTATTTCCAACGATGTAATTTAAAATACAACAAAATGCAATTATCCAGAATAAATAAATAAAAAAATGTACAGAATAAACATTAGTCTTAATAACTGGATCCTGGAATGCACAATAGTCTCTGTTCGCTTGCACAATTTAGACACAAAGTTTCTTTGATTATAACTCTGAGTGTGTATCATCTTTCTCCTCTGCAACAAAAATAACTTCGATAAATAATATAAAAAATACTTAGTAAACAAATGTTGATAGATTTGAAATAATTTGTCAAAACTAGCCAAGCATAAATATTTCATAAGTCTTATATGAGTATATATACTAATAATAAAAATTATATTAAAAATATTTATGATCAAGAATCGAATCAAGATTCATACCATCAACCATATTTAATTAATATTTAATTCTTAATTCAAATATTTTATTATCAATGAATTTTTAATATTTTAACCAAATAATTATTTTTGTTTATGAGATAAAATCAATAAATATATAGGTTTTAAAATGATGTTTTGGTTCACTTAAATTAATAAAAATAAATTACTTTTCAACAAAGATATGGTATTTTTAGGTAGAAAATTGGATCTTGGTACTTTGAAGCTTGGGGAAATCATAGTTAAAAAAATGCATTATCAAAATGATCAAAACTAATAAAATAAGCAATATTGAAGCAATATACTAATGCTTAAATATATTTATATAATCTATAATTTACCAAGAATAATCAGTGAAAGTTTGGACTTTGAACATATATTAAAATCTAGATATATGTTATATATAGTTTTACTATAATTTATATTTAATATGACCTATATTTCAGTCAAAATTAATTTTCTGAGTGATATGAACCAATTAAGATCTAACAGTTACATTCCAGTTATATTATTAGTAATCAAATAATTTATTTAATTGAAAAATATAAAAAAAAGAATAAGTTATGAACAATTAGTTTTTAAAATGTTGATATTGATTTTAAACTATAGAAAAAAATAAGCAGAGAGTTAATGGTAGAATCCAAGCCAGGAAATTGTTGTTTTAACACAAATATCCAATATTTTTTTTAAATAAAAGCTTAGTAAAAATTAATTTTACAGTTTTTAAAGTATACACTATATTATAACACTGTTAATAACTAATTGTTATATTTTAGTACGTTTAATAATATTTTCTCAAAATTATTCACCACAATTCTTCCTCATCATCACAATTGACAATTAAAAATGTATAACTATAATATATTTTGAAAGCCAACATAATAAAACTATAACAAATTTTTTGAAATTCTTGTGTCAATAATCTTTCAATAATTAGTGATTTTCATTAGGTAAAGAAAAATTATAGAACATTACCCAGCCCAGCAAGTCACAAAACATACATGCTTAATAAGGTTCTCTTTGAAACAATTTTTTCACTAACTAAAATAAACAAAATGTAATTTGTATAATATAAATAAACAATGCTGATGAAATATCCTCTTTTAAATCATGTGGTGATTTGAAAATTTTTTCTGTAAAAATATAGATTGCAGAGCTGAGCAAGCATTGTGCAATAAGCAACTATAATAAATAAGCTAATAACTGCCGTGCTCTATCACTGTTGATAAACATCTTGAAATTCTCACCAGTTTTTGTAGGTTCAACTATTGGTTTAGGTTTATCTGTTTTTAATAGGCTTTCTGATTCAGCATTATTATCATTCACAGTACTACTTGGTTCATCAACGGTAGGCTTTTCTACTTCATCATCTTGTGCATTATTCTTAATTGTAGTATCATTATCTTCTGGTATATTATCTTTTTCATTGTCAGTCTGTGATGTTGGTGCTTCACGAACAACAATTATTGATATAAGTTATATTAGTTGGATAAGTAAAACACAAAAAAAAAACTCACTCTAATTCAATAAAACCTGTTAAAAAATAAATTAACTGAGAGGTACAAACACTTACCTTTAACTTTGAGGTCCTCTTTCTTCTTTGGTTTCCAGGAAGTAAATTTAGTCATTAAATATCTCATCTAAAAAAATTATGTATATGAATTATTAATTATTAACCCAAATATTTATATTTGTAATATTATGTATAATTATTTATTGTTATATACTTCGCGTTCTATCGATGAATGTTTTATTGAAATTGTTTGAATTGTCAACACAGGATCAACAGATTTTGGAAGTTTTTCCTGTTCTTCTACTTGCTTATCTTTCCAAATCTACAAATAGGAAAAAAAATGTTTGGTTGTATTAAGTTTCAAGGTTTTTTAAATATTAATATTCTTACTGTAATTTCAGAAATCAATTTTTCCAGAGTATCTATTTCTACTTGTGTAAAAGGAGTATCCTCCAATGTGGTATTTTTTATTTTTTCCAAAAACGAATTACTATTGTTTAATGCACTATTTAGTGCATCTAATCTTGATGGTCTTTCTGCATGTTCAAAAGTTCTTTCCCAAACAGGTAATACAATTTTTTTTAAATCGTCAAATTTAGAGTCTAAAATATCAGCTTCAGCACCAAAACCATCATCTTCCAGCCAATTTGAAATCTTAACAAAATACATTTTAAATTTGATTTATATTATAAAAAATAGCAAACTAGAGTTTTATAAGCCTAACATAATTTTACTATTTTAAATTTTAAACAAATCTAATAAAAATTACCTCAGAACATTTATCCAAAATTGATCGAGTTTCAACATCAGTAGCAGAACTAGCATAATCAGGCTGTTCTAATTTTTCACGTGTTTCAATAATAGCAGTTTCTAAATTATTTAAAGAAGTTTCTTTACGTGATTTAGCTAAATCTATTTCTTTAAGTTCTGTTATTCTAAAAAATAATAAAAAAATCTCAAATGAATAAATTATAATTTATATATCTGTAAGCAACATACTTATTAATTGAATTTTGCAAGTCATCATCTTGAGCAGGAAGTACAAACAAGTATTCATGGTTAACATCAATAGTTTCTTTAACTGTTATAACTTTTAAATTCTTCTTGGAATCAGAAATTGGAACTGTATCATTTAATTTCAATTGTTCAGTACTGTTTGTTTGATCATTGGTATCAGTATTATTTGATGTATTATTAGATGCTTGGGGAATAGGACCTTCTTCTGGAGCTTCATGTACCGGTTTTTCTTCTTTCAATACTTCTTCAGGGCCTTAAAAATAAAAATATTTAGTAATTTAATGCTTATTTACTATTTCCAGTATTTTGTTACTTGTTACTATTTAATACCTTTAAATAAATTGCTAATAGTATTTCCTATCTTTGATAAAGTAGATTCTTCTTCTGTATCAGCAGTAACAGTTTTTTCAATTAATAACTCTACATTTTGTAAAATTAATAATCCACTATCATCCATTGCAAAGTGTGCTTTAATTCCTTTTGTATCTATTCCTTCTTGACCTTGATATTTGGAATAGGCATCTCGTACACCATTTAGTTTAATATTACTTAGTTGCAAAGAACCTAAACTTTTAACTTCATTTTCATGTAAATGGCCAAGTTCTGCATAACCCACAGCAAAATCAAAATCTTGTTGGTGTTTATTAAATGTTATTATTTTGCGTTGTGGATATGGATTCATGTGACCAAATAAAATGCGCTTTACTTGTTTTGCTGGTTTGTTTTCATCTATTACCTCTTTATCAAATGTAACCTAAAAATAATTTATGTTCAATAAATACTAAGTTACATCAAGACATTAGAACTTGTAAATAATATAACAAACTTGTATAGGGAATAATGTGGCATCCTTAGTAATAAATGCTTTTACTTTGAATCCATTACTAAGATCAGCTGCTTTATATGCAGCCCCTAAAGCACAAGCTTCATCAGTATTCAAGGACCTGCCAAGAGGTTGATTACTTTTTAAATCTTTAACTAAACGGTCTTGAACTTTAGGAACTCTAGTACCGGCACCAGATAACATAACCTAAAATATTATTCAATTATTTAATAGAATAAATATTTTATTAAAAATTAAATTAAAATAATAAATATACTTGTTCAATCAGTTCAATAGTCAGTCCAGATGCTTCTAAAGCTCTTTGAGCTGGAAGTACAACTTTATCAAATAAATCTTTACACAATTCTTCTAATTCTTCCCTGGTAACTTTGATGCGCATATCTTTTTCATCAATTAAGCCTTCTATCTGAAATTAAATATTTATTTTAGTACATAATGAAAAATGTATACATTTTATAATGTTAATTGATCATCATATTTTCATTTATCATAAAATTTGATTCAGTATCCAACATCATTATAAGTGCTTTTTGATAGAAAATATATTGGTATTTTAGTTGATAATTGGGGAAAAACAATACAATTTATTCAATACGAGTTTTTTTTAAAAATATGATTTTTTTTTTATTCAGATAGAAAAAATTTTAGTTTTGCCATTTTTACAAAATATTTAACTATATTATTTTCTTATATTATGATAAAATGTTAAAATATTTTTAATCTCTTATAACCAGAATTTGAAAATTATAGCATTTGTATATCCATCTTAGATGTACTAAAACATAGCAAAGTGATAAAAAAATACATTTTATAGTACAAAGATTTCAAATATAAAATTTTGGTTTGCTTGTTTTTTTTTTTTTTTTGGTATATTGATTATTGTGGCATACTCAATGATTTTTAACAATTTTTGGACAATATAATTGTTCAAAATATATTAATTAAAATATTAAAATATTGAACAATTAATAACAAAACTTTTATTTGAGTATAGTAATAGTATTTGTGTAGTTATTATGTGTCACAAAAATGTTGCATACTTGAGTGATTTATAAATATTCAACAAAAGCAATTTGAAACGATTAAAAACAATGTAGCTATACGAGTTAGTTAATTGAAAGTTTCAAGTTTGCTTCCATAACATCTATTGGCATGGAATGTTTATTTTTGGTATATAAGTCTATTCTAGTCAATAATAGGAGAGCTTGCCTGTTTGAAAACATCTAAAAGTTAAATGCAATCACAAAGATAGAAATTTTACAAACAACAATTTTTTAGTAAATATTTACCTATACTATAAATACATATATTTTATTTTCAGAACATTCAAAAACCAATTTTTAAAAAATTTGATTCATAAATTTATAATAATTAATAATAATATTAAAATGTACAATAATAAAAAAACATTTTTTTTAACATCCAATAAATCCTTTTTGTTTATTATTTTTTAAGTGCTTTTTTTATTTTTAATGCATATTTTTAAAGTTATTGGATTATATATAAGCGCATATTTTAGTATTTTTTAGTACTATAAGTCCCGAACCCTGCTTATAATTTTATGTTATAGACATTTGAAATATTCTTTTTATTCTGATTAATAAAATGTATTGTTTGCTTCTAGGTCAAAAACTTAGAAATCTTTTGAAAGTACAAATTTAATATTACAAGTAAAATACTATAGTTTTTTGTTATATTATTGTAAAATAAAAATATGAACTGAAGGAACTTTAAACATTTTACTACTATAATATTATAATTTTAAATTTTCTATACTAATCCTGCATTGTTTTACAAAATATTTTAACTATTTAAGTTATTTATATCATTAACATGTTAATGACACATACTCATTTAACTCTATGGTACATAGTGAAAAATCAATCCCCTTAAATATATCATCTGTTTATTTTTATGCTGTTCAATTTAAGAGCACACTAGTTTGCACATATGCAATTGACTACTATATGTTGCTGGACCCCCCTGTGATTGATCAATCAGTAACAATTGTTACAAACTGTATGCTGTCAACAAATTTTTGTCTGCTACCTGGTGTTCTCTACTTTAATTGAGTATAAAAACTATTAAATAAAAAACAATGCTGATTCACTTATCTCATTTTCTCAGTTATTATTTATTTTTTTATGTATTTATACATATATATACCAATTTATTAATGAATTTATATTTAACATATCTCAACTACTCAATGAGAGGTACACACAAAAACTAAAATACAGTAGAAACAAGACCTCCAAGTTTTTATTAATTAATTCATATTTAATAATTAAAATAATATTATATTACTTGGGCAAAATGTTCAGTATTGGCACTTAGTACATTCTTTAATCGTCCAGCTTCTTTGAATAATTTTGCCATCGATCGAGAATTTTTAGTAACATCATTAGGTGTTAATTTAAGATCATTAAATTTGGCTGCTAAGTAATCTCTTAGCCGTAGTTGTATTTCCAAACCACCCAAATTACGTTCATAGCTGATAAAATATAAAAATGTATTAAATATTATTATTAAAATAATTTTTTATTTATACAATTTAACAAAGATTAAAATTAAAATACCAACCCTACTCCTAATACAGCAAGCTGAGGTTGAAGTTCAGGAGCTATTCTATCCTTAGATTTTATTAACTGATACGATACAACTGATACTTGAGTACCATATGCTCCCATATCATAAAACATCATATACATTGGAGATGTTTCATTAAAACTTTTTGTGCGAAATATACCATAATTCAAAGCAGCTAAAAAATAATAATTATATCAAAAACAAATTAATTATAAAACTCAAAAAAATATTGAAGCCTCATCATTTCTGTGATAAAAATTTAATTATTATTGAAATTATTATTTTTATTAAAACAAACCAATTATTATAAGTTATAAACTTAAAGCATAAGGTTAGGTAAACACATTTACATATGTACAAATGTTTTTATATTAACTTAATCATTTTCATAGTTATAAATATTTAACATATCCTAAAATGTAAATTTCAATAATAATTTTGATTTTAGATTGAATGAAAGCTTATTAATTATTTTTACAAAATCAAGTATAAGCATAAGCTTTCAAGCTAACAAAAAATATAAAAATATTGAAATAAAGGTATATATGAAAATCTTTTTTAAAAAAATTTGCTATACTTTATGCCAAAAATGATCCTAATAAAACATCCAAACTACTACAAATCCACTATAAAATTTAATTGATAACTGGCAATTAAGTGGCAAATTAAAATAAACAGTGACGGCTATCTCGAAAAATTTTGACAGTTCCTCACTTAAAAGAACTAGTAACCCCCCCCCCCCCCCACTAATACTTTGGTAACCCAAAAAATTACTCATTTCATAAAAACCGTGCATATTTACTATTATAGTTGTATAAATAAAATATACTATGTATTAACCGTAATAACGTAATAACCGTAACACAATTACACTTACACGATGTGCCAAATGCCACAAGAACATTGTGATTTATTTATAAAAACAGAGCACTAAACTTTATATACTAGTTTGTTAAAAAAATAAGTCTTGTGAGTTGATACTGAGGTCCAAGACTCAACGGCTTTAACCACCACCCAAAATTATGAAAAAGGTGCTTGAGCACCTTTTTAGAGATATAATACCTATCACTGAAAATAAATCTTAAGAAATTTGTAGATGTACTATTCACGTTAAAAAGAGCTAACCCTTCACTTGTTTACATTCAAAGTATCATCTCCTGATGTCAAATATCTTAGAATCACTCTTAACAAAATACTAATTTGGGGGCTCCCACCTTAAACTGAAAAGAAAAACCCTTAACCTAAAATAAAAGCTCCCAACTCTCACTTCAATATTACTCAAAATTACAGGAAAATTATTGAATAGAAAATAGATTTATTAACTATTATAATTATTGAATTTATAATTATTATAATTATTATTATTTTTATAATTTGACGTTCTGATCATACAAAACATTTGTATTTTGTATATGATAAATTTTAGTTTTTAGAATATGTATTTCGTATATTATATATTTATAAATGATAAACCTATTTTGTTTTATAAAAAATAAATTATTATTATTTAATTAATTATAAATAATTTTGTAATTAGCGTTTAAAAAATTGAAGTATTTAATGAAACATATAATTAAATAGTTAAATATCTCTGTATTTTATATTAATTATATTAAATACCTTATAAATATAAGTATTTTATTGATTAATAAATATTTAACATAATTTGGTATTATGTATATAATTCTTTACCTGCTGTATAACTGTTAATAAGTTGTAATACTTTAATTCCGGCAATTTCTGCAGCCTTTAGCATTGCAGTTCGTTCAGCTTGACCGAAATAACCAGGAACAGAAATTACTGCCTCATTTATAGCTTGTCCAGCACTATCCTGTGCAAATTCTCGTGCTTTTTCCAATATCATTGCCACGAGTTCTTCAGGTGAAAATTGATCATTTCTATAAGTATATTAATTATTATAATAATGTAACTCCAACAATTAGGTACTTATATAACTTAGACATACGATTCATTATGCTTGAAAAGTATAGTATTTCTTTTTGGATCAGGAATAATATTATAGTAAGGAAAACGTTTTTTATAGAGATCTACAATTGGATTGTCTATTTTCTTTCCTAGTAAGTCAAGGAAATAAATGTAACAGTTGGATGGGAATCGAACGCCAACAGTTAGTGCATCTTCACCAAATGTACGTTCACCATTGCGGAATGCTATAGCAGTCGGTGTTTTCCTTTTAGATTCTTTATTAAGAGCAATTTCCATTGGTACACCAGGCTACACAAAATAAAAACATATTTAAATATACTTGCACATTATTTATTTAACATAAAATACTTACTGAAACTATTGCTACTTTCATCCATTCTGAACCAATATCAACACTCATTACAGCTAAACCGTGTACATTGGCAATATGAAAACTCAAAACCAAGAACATGGTCAGAGCTGTGACACATTTCCAGAATGGGATACCCATTTTGAAGAATGTAAAAACTTACCTGAATAAAATTGAAATTGATCATATAACTTGTCTCAACAAAGTATGTACAAAGAATGTAAGAATATAGCATTTACTTACCTAACTAAAAAGTATACTAGTCACCTTTAAACTATACCTATTTGGGAATTATAGTATTTGATTTACAACGAAAATAGGAAAAATCCACCGGGTACTGTGGTAAGTATCATATCTGATATTGATAATATTATCAATGTAATTTTTATATTTTTTTTTAAATCCAACTAATAAGTACAGAAAAAATCAATTAACTTTGTTACAGACAAATTTATTGAAGATCATAAAGACTAACGTATAAGTCAAGCATACGGTTAAAAATTACGTATGTTAAGTTAAATTAAATATATCAAGACGTTAAGATGTAACATAATCGAAAGCAAACACATAATGGTTATATATAAAGTACGTACAAAAAAAACCAACAAAATCGCCGATTTGGCGGCTTCTGATTGGTCGACTGTCTTGACACGTATCTGCTAATTTTCCAAAACTTATTGCTCACATTTTTCTTTTCATATTCATTGATATTTTGATAAGAATGTTTTTAAAATATGGATGTTTTTTTTTTTATTTTGAACACCTACACGGACTTAGCTATGTATTATTCTTAAACCATAAACCTTATGTTATACTATACTGTATTAAATAATTTAAATCACAAAAAATAATTGACAATATTGTATGTTATATGATCTGAGGTATATTGAATATAGGTGTATAGTTAAGTTATTATCTGTATAAACCATTGAACCTTAATATACTCCATGACGTAATAGATGTAATTCATTGTGATATTATACTTACATATATTATCAGTATAAGTTTATAAGTATTTATTTTTATTTATGTTTTAAAATCAACAATGGTGTGATACTCATAACAGTCATAACTCATAAGTCCTCTATGGATTTCTCACAAATTAAGATAGTTATATTCAGGGTACAGATTTACAAAATTGTTTTATAATATAAGAAATATTATATTTTTATATTTTTTTTTATCGTTGTTTTATAAGCCCGTGATCCAGGCTCGTGTATAAGACTGTGATTGTACCATTCGTATCCAATATGATTTAAGATATTATACTATTATAGCTTTTATGGATAATAAATATTATTTAATCCTTAATTCTATAATCTTTATTATTCATCATGATAGTTTTCTTAGATTATATTATATTTTATTTATGGATTATATACAACATGTCCATGATATACAGTGTATATTGTTAAAATTTAATCATAATACAATATTTATGATTTAAGGACACAGCTATAGATACCAGAATTAATTTATTGTATACTAGTTATTGTATATCTATATTCGTGGTTAATACCGACTAGACAAATCAAAGTTTCTGAGAAATTGACACCTCAAAGACTTCCAAAAATTGTCTAGCTATTCTACCAAAAAACTAACTTGGTCGGGGATCCCTTGTATTTCTATGGACTGCTGCTAGCATCATACTAGTTCCCCGGGTAATACAAAAGGCGTTTCTTACTTATGTATTTATTTTAATGATTTTATAAATAACCCAAACATAAATTCTCTCAAACTGAAAATATTTTACCAAAATACTAATACGTACGTGACCTTAAAATTAGAGTAATGAATCTCTTCTAATGTTTAATTTATATGACATAATATCCTTTGAAATTAACGATAGAACAAACAAAGCAGGATTTCCTCTATTAAGGTTCGATAGAAATTCTAACAATAGTTTTTGTTTACGTAGAGGTGAAGTTCTTATGGCTTTACTATTGTTATTAAAATATATCCCTCTTTTCTTACTGTAAAATAATGTCGAACAACTACCTATCAAGTGTTTATGTCATTATCCCTAGACTTTGACTATTTACTGGTAGTTGGAAAAAAAATCCCCAGTAGCATTTTACCGGGAATTGACTTAATATTATTTTATTTTATATTTATAAAAATTATTATATTATTTTATAAATTATATATTAAAAATAAAATAAATATTGTATATCAACAATATTACTATGTCTATGTATATAATGTGTGCCACGATGGTTAAATTTTCATCATTTTTAATAGTATAGGTACTCAAAATAAATGCGATCAAGATGTAATTTCAACTGAACAATTAGTTGTTATTTGATTATCAATTATAATAATTATTATTATATTATATTATATTTTAATTTAAAATTGACTATTATAATAATTATTATATTATATTGTATATTAATTGTATTTCTAATAAATGAAATAATTCTTATAAATTATTTGTTTCTAGTCAATCCTCTGTATAATGTTACAGGGGATTTTTTTTCCGCAATTCTTATTTATTGATTAGCACTGTTTATCTAATCTCTCACTATTCCTTCTTTGAAATAGTTAAAGCCTATGCTCTACTATTATTGTGAAAATGTTTTCTACGCATAAGCCAAAATTCATTAATGTAACAATTATAACCATGCACGTATCCAGGGGGAGGGTCCACCGGGTCTGCCCCTCCCCCGAAATTTTTCCGTACTTTCGTATAAAATTACGATCCTTAGAATTTAAATCAAAATAAAATACTTTGTTATTAAAAAATAAGTTTAAAAATTTAAAAATTAAATTTTATACGCTCATAAAATTTTTCCATATTAACTCTTGAATTTTTTTTTTACAATTATTTAAAGAAAAAGTTATGGAGATCCTAGTATTGGGTTTTCCAACCTTAGGTAAAAATAACAAAAATGTTATGATTTTTCAACTTCAAAATTCCTAGCAAATTTTCGCGATTTTGACATATTTCGTAAACATTTGAACTTTAAATGCTTATAAATAACAATTGTAACTAACGATTTTTGATTTTTTTTTACTACGATAAGTAAAACTTATAATAAACATTGTATTAAATTTTAAAGATTTTTTGGAATGCCAAATTTTTTTTATCGTCATTTCAAAAAAAAATCTTAAAAAATGTAAAAGTATTTTGAAAAATTAATCGTAAATAGATAACGCTAGTATAAACAGTTGGTGAATATTTCAAGTATTTACAATGATTTGTTTTTGAATTACAGTAAAATAAAAAAAATCGATTTTGTCGAAAACAAATTATGCGTAAAAATTTCAGTTTTTTCGTTACTTTTTTAGGATTTTTCCTGACGTTTTTGAAAATGACTAGAAATTTTTTACTATTGACCCTTGTTGTATAGTGATAGGAGTGTAGGTGGAGAAGAGGTGCCACACACGAGTGCTAAAAGCAAACTGATTTTATTATGTTGAAAATACTGAATGTCCAAACGCGATAACCATATCATAATTACAGATAACTTTTTTTGGTGATAGTATGTATTATAGCTATGTAACAACACCCCCCTTAAAAAAAGAAGTACCAACTAGATTCATTTTCCTTTTCAAAGAGAGGCTGAAGTCAAAAATCAAAGCATTATTTTCTACTCCAAAACGTAATGACAGACACAAAAAAAAAACATACATCATTGTAAAATCAATACATTCTTCACTCCGTTCAGAATCTACTTGTAAAATAAGTCATATTACACCTGTTTTAAAGTTTGGTGGTGAGATAACTTGTACTTGATTTAGACTTAATTCTATGCTTCCACATTTCGTTAAATTGTATGAATCTATCTAATATTTGTATTTTAAAAACAACTGTATACTAGTTAATGATAAACTTAGTTTCCGTTCCGGCAAATCTACTATTACCAACATTGTTTCTTTCACGGTTTACATTTCGGAAAACCACACATGTTCATAGTTCACTGATTAAACATTTGATATGGTTGTTCATGGACGCTTTATATCTGTATTTTTACACAATTGGAATTAGTGACCCATGACCCTTTACTCTCATTAGTCATGAATTCGGTCATATATCACCTCTAGAAAATAATTCTTGATATTTTATGGCACCACTTTCAATACTTTTACATTACCTTATAGCGTTTTACAAGGTGGGTTACCTTAGTCTTCTCTGCTTTTCCCACTTCAAAATTTTCCTCGATTGTCATCTTTCTTATTTTAAATCTAAAATATTATTTGCCGAAGTTATTATTATTCTACATAAAAATTAACTATTAAAAACTGTATTCATCTACAGACTAGTCTTAACTTCTTTTATGCTTGAACTTAGTGTGTTGAACTTACCCTTAACTTTAAGAAATAGTGTATTAATGGGAAGGGGTGTCTGGGGGTTTCCCCTTCTAGAGATTGATGATTTAATAAATACGAATAAAAAGCTTGACTTCATTTTAAAATTTGACTAAATTTATAATGTAATAAACTTTTTACCCGAAATATAAGTTATAAATACACCACTGGCTAAGAAATGTCACGTAATAATGACATTTTGTAAATATCGCTCACATTTTCATTACTTTTATTACCTTAGTGGTTCTACTTTTGAGCGAGTATACGTCGTCAATGATCTAAGCTTTTATTTGACCTTAACTTTTTCGTTTGATGACTATATTATCATCAACGTCTGTAGAACCTTGAAAGTCCTGGGCTTTATTAAACGCAATAGAATAGGTACTACTTATACGTTTATTTATTCGTGCATCTTGTGTCTATGGCTTTCTATACTGTCTTAATTTACTTGTCTGCTTCATTTTGAAATATGGTATATTGGTATACTTGTGTACCATACATATTAGGTTCGTGGCCAACTATATATGCCAATATATCAAGCGGGTTTAAACCCGTTTTTTATTTTACTCTGCTTTTATTTATTCATATTATTATATCACATCCCTCTCATGATTACTCTATTATTCGATCTAGGCATTCCAACTCTTTCCTCTTGCTGCAATTGGTACAGATATTCTTTTAATTTTATCTTTCTTAGTGGTGCAGCTGATGATCCCAATAAACTCTCATAAATCTCACTCTTTGTAGTATTTGTCTATCCAATAAGAAATTACTCGCCTTTCTATGTCCCATCTTACACCATCTCATATAGTAATTATCACCACTCACCAGAATACTCTACCAGTATAATATATTATTTTTGTTTTTCAGCTATCATTTTCAAACATCTTTAATAATTTTATTGTCTTTAACGTTTTATGTTTAATTATATAACTTCCATAACCTGTGATAAATTATAATAGTTAAATGCTACATAATAGTATCATAATAAATACATATTTTGGCCTGTGCCAGACATTACAAATTAATATAATATAATTATTGACTATATAATATATTATGACGTCTATGAATATAAGATCATGATTCAAGTGATTTATTTATTTACACTTAAGAAAAATAATTTATAAATGCCTTAAACCATAGACATAATATAATTATTTTTATATTTTATATTTTGTGTGCGCTCCAAAGGGAGTATCATGACATTTATTATGAACCGTACAACGTTTAAAGATATTAACTATTTTAGTATTTAGCAGGATCATAAATAAATATTATCCGTGCTTCTTGCGCTTAACTGAAAACATGGTTAATATGGATCATGACAAATAGTACCTAATTTCTTAAAATCTAATTTGTCATGATGTGGATCATTATTTCTTATCATTTCTCTATTGTGATAACTGCTATTCAATTGCTGACACCTGTGCCTCAGAATAAATTTATTCTGTGCCTGTACATGCACCGGTGGAACGGGAACACGTCTTGCCGATTGGTCAGCAAGATGGTTCGTCTGTTCGTGAATGTGTTATGAACATTACGATGACACTTGTTAGTCAATTAATGATTACTTGAATAGCAGTCAGTGGATAGTGAATTGTGGTCCGTGGATACTACTCACAAGTTACTGGTTACAAAATTACAACTTACAATTAGGTATATAGATTATAATTTAGAGTTCACTATAATAATCTATAATCATTAACCACTATAGTCAGTAAGTAATCACACAAAAAAATGATTCATTGTTATTTGTTAGTAATTATTCGTTAATCGCTCTTATTAGTTATTTAGTTGTTATTTATAGATGTGTCCTTGAAAATAGTTTACTGATAATTTCTCTCGTATTTACGGAGACGATTTTTTGAATAATTTGTTTTAAATATTATGCAATTCATGCAAATTTCTTGTATTAAACGTTGATAGTTGTTGATTGTGTACATTACCAATTCTATAACTGATCAAACATTTCAAGCCCGCAATTTCTGAAGTTGAAAATTGAATATCAAGAGCAATCATTAGTTGTAAATATCACTTCCTTCTTAAATTTGTAGAATGAATATATTTGTATTACAGTTCTTACTGTTAAAAATATATAATATGAAGTTTGGTTTTTGAATATTCTATTAAAATTTTTATATTTGTGTATAATACAAACCTTTGTTTTACTTGTACGTACATAATAAAACGTTAATAATATAGTAGATTTAATGTATGTATTTTTTATATTTTAGAAGTATCAAAATAAAACATGGACAATTTACGTTTTGATGGACGAGTAGCAATTGTTACAGGAGCTGGTGCAGGTTTGTTGAAGATTATTTGTATTATACCTATACACAAATTCTGCTAAATGAAATTAAGACTCATTTTTTTTTTTTAATGATGGTTAGGTATTTAGTTAATTTAATTTTTAATTTAATTTCCTTATTCTCTACTCCTATATAGTTTTAGATATGAAGATTTTTAGTTTCTAAATTATTAACTAATTAATTATATTAGTCATATTTTTTATTTAAGAAATAAAATTTTTAGTTGTGACATTTTTACAGCTTAATTATCAACATAGAATAAAAATATATTTAAAATTTTGTTATTATTAATTAAAATTTAAAAAAATTGTGTTATGATTTTAAGGTTTGGGTAGAGCTTATGCGCTATTATTTGCTGAGCGTGGAGCTTCTGTTGTTGTCAATGATCTTGGTGGTAGTCGATCTGGAGATGGTAGTAGTAGCAAAGCTGCAGATTCTGTTGTATCAGAAATCCGCTCTAAAGGTAAGTGTTAATTTCTATGGTAATTTATCTTCTATGATTATATTTATTAATTTAATTTATTATTAGGTGGAAAAGCTGTTCCTAATTATGATTCTGTTGTTGATGGTGATAAATTAGTACAAACTGCACTTGAAAATTTTGGCCGTATTGACATAGTAGTGAATAACGCTGGAATACTAAGAGATAAATCATTTGCACGAATCAGTGAATCAGATTGGAGTAAGTAATTAATCCAATTAATTTTATTTCAGTTTTACTGAAAATTGTTTTGCCATAGATTTGGTACACGATGTTCATTTGAAAGGTGCTTTTAAAGTTACACAAGCAGCATGGCCACATTTTCGTAAACAAAATTATGGCAGAGTTATTGTTACAAGTTCTAATTCTGGTTTATATGGAAACTTTGGACAAGCTAACTACTCGTAATTAATTAAAATAGATTTTAGTTTTACCAAAGTGATAATACATTTTTTTTTTTCAAGGGCTGCCAAATTGGGTTTAGTGGGTCTTTGTAACACAATGGCAATTGAAGGTAGGAAAAACAATATTAACTGTAATGTTATTGTACCAACAGCAGCATCTCGGCTCACTGAAGACATTCTACCACCAGGTATTTCATATTTTTTAATTTAAAAAAAATCTCAGTTTTAATTTCTGGTAACATAAATATATTTTAATAATTGTGTAATAATAATATAATATTCCTTAGATTTCTTTGCCGAGTTAAAACCCGAACTAATTGCTCCTGTAGTTGTATGGCTTTGTCATGAGAACTGTGATGAAAATGGTTCTATCATTGAATCAGCTGCTGGATGGGCTACAAAATGTAAGAATTTGGAAATACTAAATTTTATAAAAAGTATGCCTTACTATTTAAATAAAATAAAATGATAGGTCATTTGGTAAGAGGAACTGGTGCTATACTTAGACATAAGATTACAGACACAGTTACTCCAGAAAATGTCCGTGATGTTTGGAATCAGTTAATTGATATGTCACAAGCAACTAGACTGAATTCTATTGAAGTAATTAAATTTATATTTTAGTACTTATCCATTTATTCGACAACAGATCATTTCAATTCCATTATTTTGACTACTGCCCGATGTTACAACTATCAGTCTAACTACCAATTCCATTATCTTGACTAACCAATTATCAGTATGCATATTCATTTTCTGTTAACATGTCTTTATGTTATATTTCCAAAATATTTCAGTTTTAGGAGCTTCTCACTTGGTATTCACAGTTCTATCATAGCTTTTTTTACATTCATGGTGTCTTAGAAGTAAATCTTTTTATTTAAAGTATTCAATGACATTTTTGTTCAATTTTGTGCAATTTTAAAATAATGAATAAGTGACTGGTGGTAGTCATAGCATTGGGCGGTTGTAAAGATAACAT